>JAVTVY010020463.1:0-80120 GCA_036873755.1 Hanleya hanleyi
CGCCCAAACATGGCAGCCCCCATAAAGCGAAAGTATAGACTCAGGCGGTGTTGGATTTCGTGTCAGATCAACAGAGTTCGACTTCCCTCGCCCGGTTTCGATGCAAGATGCGTGTCAGGGATATTTACACGTCCCTCGCTGAAAGTTTCAGCGCACAGTTAATACAGGTAAGTCGAATATCCACCATTATCGGTCCATTCACAATGCTATTTAGAATGTCAGCGTAGAACGAAAATAACATTCTTCAGGCCATGGGCATTTTCGTCACACTAACATTCTTCAGGCCATGGGCATTTTCGTCACACTACCCACGCCTTCGAAAACACGGCGCCCCCGTCGTAGAGCTTGGCACAGCTACCAATCACAGGTGAGTAGAATGAACACGCAATCCTTTCTCCGAAAGTGTAGATAGTCCACAGTATAATAACAAAGGCTTCATTACGGTAGAATTACATCAGACGTTCCTCCCAGCGGTCTTCTGGGTCGTAACTGAAGGAGGAGATATCAGGTCCCTGCTTCACGGCACTGACCAAACACTGCCGAATTACATTAATCCCGATAACGCGCGGGGCGTCTAATCACTCGACCTCGGGTCGTCCGCCGCGGTTCTCTCTCGGTCTCGGCCGGGGGTAAAGCTTCCATCTCGAGAGCCAATGGTGATGCAGACTGCAAATCAACCTCGAAATCGGCAAATCTCCGTGGTCGCCGTATCTCACGCCCGCCCCGGGTCAATCGAGGTCGCCGGTCAACAGTCGGCGTTCTGACGATAGTCGATGGTTCCATGGGGTAAGGAAAGATAGCCCCATGTCCGACGCTATCATCTGATTCTACATCTCCATCGTCGCCAGACGTTTCTTCTGACTCACTGGTGGACATCTCACGAGCATAGAAAGGCTTCAGCTTGTCATGGTGAACAACCCGGAGACCTCCGTCCTCATCTGCAATGCGGTAGGTCACGTCCGTGAGAGCTTCCTTTATCACGTATGGTCCTGCCCAGCGGTCTCGTAGTTTCCGATTCTCTCCACGTCTTGGAGCAGAAATGTACAGGTAAACCTGATCTCCAGGTTTATACTTTTGCGGAAAGGCCTTGCTATCATATACCCTCTTCTGGCGCCGCAGGCTCTTCCCAGTCACTTCTCGGGCGTTACGATGAATCTCGTCCATCTCGTCCCGCAGTTCTCCTACCCACTCTGTAGGTTCCACTTGCTGACGTGGAGGAGCTCCCAGTACCAAGTGAGATGGCAGAGAGACTTCTCTCCCGAACACCATCATATTCGGCGAGAACCCTGTCGTCTCGTGGGCTGTAGCACGATAGGACATCACTACAAGCGGTATATGCAAGTCCCAGTCGCTTGGATGACGGTCAACACTGCCATGTAGCATTTGGGCTAATGTTCTGTTGAACCGCTCAATCATGCCATTCGATTGGGGGTGGTATGGCGTCGTCCTTGTCTTCCTCATCCCCAAAATTCGGCACATCCCTTTGAAAACTCGGCTCTCAAACTGGCGGCCTTGGTCCGAATGGATCGCCATTGGAACACCGAACTTGGTCACATAGTGTTCCACCACAGCCTGTGCAACAGTCTCGGCTTCTTGGTTGGGCATGGCAACGGCTTCGACCCAACGAGTGAAATAGTCTCCGATGACTGCAATATACTGGTTTCCACTGCCCGTCTCGGGCATTGGCCCAAGGATGTCGACTGCGATCCTCTCTCCCGGACAACCAGTCATCTGTCCACTGTGTGGTCCTCGCGGTTTGCGTCCAGCCTGCTTTCTTCTGTTACATACATCGCAGCTTCGGCACCATTGGCGTATGTCCGTCTGCAGGCCAGGCCAGGTATAGGCCTGCCTCACCTTCGCTAAAGTCTTCTTTACTCCGAGATGTCCACCGGTGGGACCGTCGTGGCACTCTCTTAACACTTTACGGCGCAAGGAACGAGGTACAACCAGCAGTCGTCGCTTGACATTTCCACGGTCATCCACCCAACGTCTAACCAGCAGCGAATCGCAAATCTCCAACATATCGAAGGCACCCCACAGGCTCTTCGTGACGAGTCCGTACGGACTGACGTCTTCTCGGTTTGGTCGGCTACCTTACCGCACCCAGTCGAGAACAGGTTGTAGGTCGGCATCTTCGGCCTGGGCTCGGCCGAACCCTTCAGTTGGCGACACCATCTCAATCACACGGGCGGCTGCCTGAACGTCATCGCTGCTTGATCGACCACACTGTTTGCATGGGATACGACTCAGTGCGTCGGCGTTACCATGTTTTCGACCTGGACGATGCTCGATGTTGAAATCGTAGACGCCAAGGGCCTGAATCCAACGGGCCAGCTGTCCCTCCGGTTCCTTGAACCGCATGAGCCATCTCAGCGAGCCGTGATCAGTGCGAAGCAGGAACTTCCGCCCAAACAGGTAGTGTCGAAAGCATTTGACGAAATGCACAACAGCCAGCAGTTCTCTTCTCGTCACACAGTAGGCTCGTTCGGCCTTCGACAACACGCGGCTGGCGTATGCCACGACCTTCTCTTCTCCATCTATCACCTGTGACAAAACGGCCCCGATGCCATAGTTACTCGCGTCCGTGCCCAAAATGAAAGGGAGCTTAAAGTCTGGCATAGCAAGCACAGGCGCGGTTGTCAGCTTGTCTTTCAGGGTGTCGAAGGCTTGCTGCGCTGTGTTGTCCCATATGAAGACGGCCTTCTTTTCAGTTAACTTATGCAGCGGCGCTGCAATGGTGGCAAAGTCCCGGATGAAACGTCGATAGTAGCTGCAGAGGCCCAGGAAGCTCCGAACCTCGGTCTGCGAAACGGGTGGAGGCCAGTCTCGCACAGCACGGATCTTCTGTGGGTCTGTTCCAATCCCATTCTGTGATACTACGTGGCCCAGATAAATGACTTGTCGTGCCCCTATGACGCACTTGGACGGCTTGAGCTTAAGACCATGCTGTTTTAACCTCTCGAAGACCCCATCAAGACGCTGAATCATCTCGTCAAACGTCCGTCCAAAAACGATGATATCGTCGAGGTAGACGAGACACGTATCATAATGGAGTCCTGCTAGGATGGCTTCCATTAGCCGCTCAAAGGTCCCGGGCGCATTGCACAGCCCGAACGGCATAACTCGGAACTGGTACAGACCATTCCTGGTTGCAAAGGCTGTCTTGCATCTATCTTCGGGGGACACTTCGACTTGCCAGTACCCTGACATTAAGTCAAGGGTACTCCACCAACTTGCACCTGCTAAAGAATCCAGAGAGTCGTCGATCCTCGGCAACGGGTAAGCATCCTTCTCTGTGATCTTGTTCAAAGCACGGTAATCAACGCAGAAGCGCATTTTCCCGTCCTTCTTTTTCACCAGAACTACCGGCGCTGACCACGGTCCACTGGATGGCTCGACCACTCCACGCTGTAACATGTCTTCAACTTGCTCATCGATCATTTCACGGGCGTGAATCGGCGGTCGCCTCGGCGGAATGCGGATGGGTGGTGCACTTCCAGTCTTTATGTGATGTTGTACCCTCGTCGTTCGACCTAGGTCAGTATCGTCCTTAGCGAACAGGTCAGTATATCGGGTGACCAAATCTTCTACAGTCAGGGCTTGGTCTGTCTCTAGGCCTTCGCTGGATCGTCGAACCAGATCTGTAAGGTGGTCTGGACATGCGCTGGTCGGCACGGCGGGCCTCTGTCTACTAGGCTTCGCACGGCTCGGCGTCGACGCTTCGGCTGCACTCGAAACTTGATCGTCCACTACTTCTACTTCACCCATACGGCCACAGAGTGTCCCGGCCTGGACTACAGTCGGATCTGAGGACAAGTTGAGACACCTCAGAGTGACTTCGCAGTCGCGGTCAACCTCGGTGAGGACCCTGGCCACCATGGCTCCTGTCTTCTGGGTAAACTCCGGTTCGTTTTCAATCATCCCTACCTCGCCTGGTAGGCCCCCACGGACTTTTCCTGTTACAACGGCTTCGGCTCCAGCAGGAATAGTCACAGTCTCGGTCACGGCTACACGGTAACAGCCTGCGCTCCCCACGACCTCGCATTGGATGTAGCGGCCACCATACTTGACCCTGTGGCGCTCCGTATCGATCTTGGTACAGTGGGTGCTGAGGAAGTCGTACCCTAGAAGCGCGTCGACTGTTAGATCTCCGACTATCATCTTCTGTGTTCGTGTGGTACCGTCTATAGTGATTTTGAAATCAGCTTCACCTTTCAGGGGCATCAGCGTACCGTCAGCCATACGAATACTAGCGTAAGATGGGCTACTCAAGGCTGGTCTGAGCCGCGGACTCAGCTGCTGGTATACTTTCTCGCTCAGGAGGGAAATCGACGCCCCCGTGTCAACACAACACCACATCTTCACTGGCCCGATCTGGGCAGGCAAATAGAGTCCAGCTTCCCCGGAAGTATTAACTTTGGGAGGACTCTTGGGCGATCTCGGCGGTTTAGAGTCATCTGTTCTGGACAAATCTGGACAGTCCGCCCGGTAAGGACCCTTTCTGCCACACGACCAGCAAGCATTACTTCGTTCCCGATTCCCATACGTCCGTTGTTGACCTCTGGTGTATCTTTGTGGTTGTCGCCGTGGTTGAGGCTGAGACTTTCGCATTATTTCTTCCATCAATTCTTTAATCTGTTTTCTCAGCCGAGCTTCAGATTCTTCGTCATCCTCAGAGGTTGCAGCTAATCCCTCATCTTTACTAGAAACCGTGGACTTCGCGGTTGCCCAAGTCTTACGGCGTTGCGAGGACTTGAATGCTTCTACTTCTACAGCAGAGTGTACAGCTGCATCTAAGGTCTTCGGCCGCGTCTGCCATACAAGAAATGTAAGCTCGTCCCCAATAGCCTCCAAAAACTGATCCTTTGCCAAGGTATCCTGTACGTCCTCTCCGGCATCGGGGTATGCCTGTTGTGCAAGCCGTAATAAGGCCTGAGCTAGGCCCGGAAGATCTTCTGACTTCTCTCGGTATCTAGATTTTAACTGCGTTTTGTACAAATCCAGTTGATTCGGCGGGGCAAACCGCTTCTCCAAGGCATCCCTCAATCGTCCATAGTCAGCGCTCCCTGGTTCTGATTTCAAGCTGGCTAAAAGCTGCTGGGCAGATCCTCGGAGGGCGACGGCCAGGTACTGACCCCGTTGTGAGTATGTCCATCCGTTGATAGCAGCACAGTGGTCGAAATGGGAGAGATAATCCCGTAATGGCGTCGTCCCATCATAGGTAGCTGCCCTTGCCGCCGTCAACATCGGTTGCCTCACCTCAATCGCAGGGGTCGAGGTCTGTAATGGCTGCCTCCAGCTCATGGGCTCATCTCGTCCTCTCTTCGGCGACGGTGGCGTCTGATCGCAACCCTGCTGCGATCCGGACATATATTCGGTTCGGCGGTAATCACCAACCGTTTCGGCAGCCCCACAACTCGCATTCGGCTCGGCGGCGTCGTTTTCAATGTCCGGTCGTCGGATCGCCTCTCTTTCCCGTATCTGACTGTCGGTGATTCTGGACATCTGGCCCGCCATCATCGATACACTCGACTCGAACGTTCTGGCCATAGACGCGATGGTTTGTCGTAGCTCGGCAATCTCTTCCATTATCTCTACGATCGAATCGTCGCCACGTTGTTCGTATCGGCCCCCGAGACCGAGGTTATCAGAACCAGAGTCTTTAGGGGCTCGATAACTTCCATTCCTGTCGGGTAAAGTCTGCCCCGAAGGTATCGGCGACGGGTCAGCTGCGGGAGCCGATAGCACTGTGTCCAGCTCTACTGTGGACAGGTCCAGCAAACCCACTCGCTTCGGCGCCCCAAACGCTGATCGTCCGGTCCCCACTCCTTGTCCTGACTCTTCTCGGTCTCTCGGAGTTGGCGTTATGGGCAGTTGCCGCCGGCTTCTAGTCCTCCCTGATTGTGAGTCGCTGTCCGCTGGACGTAGTTCGGCGCCGACATCTCCAATACTCGTCATGCTTGGTTTTCTGGTTTCTTCCCAGCGTGGTCCCTTCTCCATCGGTTTCCCGGTGTTGGCCATCCCACCGCTGCCACCAGTTGGGACGTTCGAGCGGTCAGAAAACGTCTATCTTTGCGGTGTACACGAGACTTGAGGCGGCCTGGTCTCAGGCCCCTGTGACAAATTGTCAGGCTGATGTGAACGCAGTCTCGTATGACTGGAATTGGCCAACGAGGAAGGTCCGATTCAACCTGTCACCTTGTCTGGATCGAGGAGGTAGGATGGGAGGGACCTGTAGAAACAACCAAGGCAATAATAAAGTAATAATATTGTATTCTGCAATGTACACAGCTCTGTACGCGCACAATACCTGTAATAAAGATCCCTACTCTAGAGGTAGTTATCGTTAATAGTTATCTTTATCTTAAAGAGAAAGACTAATAATATACAATATATACAAGAGACCCTATCTATGACGCGTCACGGCCCAGTTTCGTCCAGACTGGCTCTCGTCGTGGTATGGTACGGCGTCTCCGGTTCCTCTCCGGTCGTTGGCGTAGCCCCGGACTGTATGGAACGTCTACCGTGTCTAAGGTTACACGGCCCAGTTCATCTAAGCGTTATTAATCGTCTCTGGAATCCTCTCCGTATCACTGCCTCTCCTAGCAGTAGCCCTTCGGCGGCGTCGGCCCGTACGGCACCCCACAGCGTCTTCGGCGGCAGCCCCTTTCGGCTCGGCAGACCTCACGTCTTCGGCGGCCCGAATTCGGCGGCGCTCCCTTTCGGCTCGGCAGACTTCACGTCTTCGGCGGCCCGTCTTCGGCGACCCGTCTTCGGCTCGGCAGACCTCACGTCTTCGGCGGCCCAATTTCGGCGACCCGTCTTCGGCGACCCGACTTCGGCCCTCACAGCGTTGACCCAAGGATGAGTTAATAGGCTCAGATTGTCTGCATATATATGTGGTAATAATGCCCTGGTCTCGGGGGCGTATTATTACCTTACAGTGTAATGTCAATTAATACCAATGATTTGTAATAGTATTCAAGACTTGCAGCAAAGCATAATTCGAGCCCTGCGGCAGTGTAAGTATATACAGTGGGTGTAAGCTTGTATAATCCGTCACCTCTAGCCGGGGCCTGTAGGTAACTGGTGTAGGTGACTGTGATTAGATCTATTCCGTCCCTAAGGCCGACGAGTGAGTATGTGAGTAAGTATATGTAATCATGTAAAATGGTATTTGTGTGATGGGCTGCAGTGTGGGATATTTGGTGCTCTGTATTCCCCGTTGATGGACATCTCGTCTTCAGATACTGTGCGTGTTAGTATCTATTATCCCCAAGCTATGGCTTAGCTCTCGGCTTTCTAACCCTTCGGCGGATGGTTCGGCGCTGTTTCGGCAGTCAATTCGGCACTTTCGGCACTTTCGGCGCATTTGCGGCGATCCTGTCTCTGTGCTCTCCCGCACGATGTTTACCCGCCGATCGTCTGGGACAGAATGCCGAACGTCCATTTTCTCCGTCTTATATAGGCTCTGGCTCCCATAATCCTTTGCGCGCCCAAACATGGCAGCCCCCATAAAGCGAAAGTATAGACTCAAGCGGTGTTGGATTTCGTGTCAGATCAACAGAGTTCGACTTCTCTCGCCCGGTTTCGATGCAAGATGCGTGTCAGGGATATTTACACGTCCCTCGCTGAAAGTTTCAGCGCACAGTTAATACAGGTAAGTCAAATATCCACCATTATCGGTCCATTCACAATGCTATTTAGAATGTCAGCGTAGAACGAAGATAACATTCTCCAGGCCATGGGCATTTTCGTCACATTGGTATACGCAAGACCTTCCGCAGAAGCCACAGACCACAGCTCTATTTGTGAACTAACCACTGACCTTTCCCTTTACTCTCTATAAAGGAATTCATATATAATTCTTGGCTTTCCATTGTCAGTCATTTTACCGTAAATCTTCGCAGATCAAATACAATCCCAGTGGTAATGAAGTCTGTAATTTGTAGCTAAATAATTTATAGCCCTCACGAGTATGAGGGCTATAGGTCGGCCCCAGTGACCTCCAGCGAGGGTTTTAGATAATTTTATTACGAATCACCCACCTCTGAAACTGCAGTACATCTAATCTCTATCCCCTCCTGCGCACTATTTTAAAATCTTGCGCACTATTGTGAAATAGTAACGAATATATCGCCGTCTGAATTTTCCAGTCGACAACTTCCACTTTATACGCGCCATGTTCAATTGCAAACGGCCCAGCGCACATATACCGTGACGTCACGAACATGGCGCGTAGAGAGTTGAAGTTTTCGACTGGAAAATTCAGACGGCGATATATGCGTCACTATTTCACAATAGTGCGCAAGATTTTAAAATAGTGCGCAGAAGGGGATAGAGATTAGATGTACGGCAGTTTCAGAGGTGGGTGATTCGTAATAAAATTATCTAAAACCCTCGCTGGAGGTGATTGGGGCCGACCTATAGCCCTCATACTCGTGAGGGTTATATATTATTTAGCTAGTAATTTGCTGACAGAACCATAGAATAGCCATAATTAGCGTACACAGAGACTCCTCAATAAAACCATCCATCCAGACAGCAAAGCCATTACTATGAATACTTTATCACGATGAAATTCCCTGAAAACATTTTTAGCCCAGTTACCGATATTGCTGCCATTTCAGTAAAGTATGAATGCAATTCTGCCTCTGCCTACTAGTCGAGGTATCTTATGTCCAGTTCCATATCAATATCAAGAATTATTATCAGAGATTGATTCAGGTATCGCATGTCCAGTTCCAGACCAATATCCCACCAACTATTACTGTAAGAGAAGCTGTACCGCTATGGGTAATAGTCCACCAATAGTACAGTACAGTATTGTTCACCAAAGGATGCACATTATGAAATCACCTACATCATGGTGAATGGATACGAAAACATAATTGTCATCTTAAAGCAGACAGAGGTGAATTAAAGCAGATTACATAAGAGTATTGATAAGTAAAGTAATTAGAAAAAATGTAAAGAGAAACCACATATGAAATTAATAGTAGCACGCTGAGTAGCTAGCATGTCCTCCGCCCATTCACCTGTTTGAGAGCATGCAGCATATACGCTTCCAATATCTCCTTAAATATAACTTGGAAAGTGGATATGTGTATGTGGAAAGAGACGTTTATCTGGAATTGTTGAGACAATTTGAGGAGGTTTGGGAAGCAGTAATGGATAGTGTAACACTGGAATGTAAGTCTGTAGTTGTATATGGATTTGTGGATGGTGAGGTTTATAAATCGATGGGTGGAATAGATCAAGATATCACGCTCACAACACAGATGGGTACAATATGGGTGAGTGAAATCCAAGATGGTCAATGGCAGCCATCTTGGATTACATACTATCTCAATGAAAATCAATACCAATGGCTGTCTAACTGATGTGAAGCACCCTCTCGAGTTTGAAGTCGATTGGTCAAATTGTTCTCGAGATATCACGTTCACAAGATCCGAGACGGATGGAATCCAATATGGTCAATGGCAGCTCTCTTGAATTATGTACCTCAGCGAAAACCAATACCAATGGCCGTCTAATTGATGTAAAGCACATTCTCAAGTGTGAAGTCGATTGGTCGAACTGTTCTCGAGATATCGCGTTCACAAGATCTGGGACGGATGGAATTCATTATGGTCAATGGCAGCCATCTTGGATTACATACCAATGGCCGTCTAACTGATGTGAAAAACCTTCCCAAGTTTGAAGTCGATTGGTGGAATTGTTCTTTCAGATATCGCGTTGTGAGATGTGGGACGAACATAATCCAATATGGTCGATGGCGGCCATCTTGGATTACGTACCTCAGTGAAAATCAATACCAATGGCCGTCTAACTGATGTGAAGCACCTTCGCAAGTTTATTGGTCGAATTGTTCTCAAGATATCGCGTTCACAAGATGTGGGACGGACGGAAGGACGGACGGACGGAAGGACGGACGGACGGCTAGCATTTCCAAGTCCTCCCACCACTTCGTGGCGGAGGACAAAAATGGCACAGCACCGGAAACAATACATAAATCCTAATCTTAAATACTTAATATCATACTTTCTCTAATGAACTCATCCACCCTTTAAATAATCTATCTAATCTGAATGAACACAGGCACACGTATAGGTGGGTAGGTCAATCAGTATGAGGAAAACAGTGATATATTTACACTCTAAAATAATTAGATTGAAAATTCAATCTATAAGATTAGAATTAGTGACAAGTCTATTCGACTGAATATTCCATCTATTAGATTGAAAATTGCAATCTAGTACATTGACTTTTCTGTTGACAACAGATTCATTTTATCATTTTCAATCTATTAGATTGAATATTTTCAATACAATAAAAGATTGGTCACTAATTTCAATCTGATAGATTGAATTTCAACCTAATTATTTTAGAGAGTAAATTTCTTTCTCGTCATAATTCTAGAAGACATCTGGGATTCGCTGAAAATAAAAAGAAAACAAACAAAAGATTAATTAAGAATAAGTTCAAAATGAGAATGTTAGTCCCAAGTACATAATGAGACAAAACATGGATTCTGGGAATTAATTATTATTAATCAGCTTGTAATTAATTGAAGACTATTTCTTGTAGAATAGGAATTCTGCAAGAATTCTGGTGGAATCTGGTGGAATTCAAATGGATAAAAATTCAACAGACCCTCTGTGCCATCTGTATTTAATATAGAGAAGCAGTATTAGAAGTAGATAAAAATGGGGGTTTTGGCACAGGTGGTGTTACGGTGGTGTGGTGCTGCGGTGTTGCGGTGTTGTAATCCGTTAAAAATTCCGTATCTCTGGAACGGGAAGGGCTACTGAGATGAAACGTTGTTGGATACCCAGGAGAGAGACGCGTCGTTGGATTGCGATGATGACGTCATAATGACAAAGTCTGTATATCTCTAGAACGAGAGGGGCCCTACAGCCGAGACTTAGGCCGTTGGACAGCCCCGGACTGCGCGTATGACTTGTTCGCCGTGATTTCGTCATAGTGACGTCATCATCCAAATTAGATGGATTCTGTCAACGTCTCCGTATCTGCGAAAAGTAGGGGTTAGAAGAGTGAATCCCGTACCATCGGATAGAGAAAAGAGAGTTTGAAATGCGTAAAAGGATCTCGAAGCTACAATTGTGTTATTAGCGAATGTCAACGCTGTATACAAGATGTATTATCAGTGATCTACGTGTAATTCACTAAGTAATTAATATACCGTTTACTGTATGTATGTACATAGCCCAAGGTATACTAGAAACGATCAATACAATCAGTTGCCAGACTATATACGGCTCTAGGATTCGGATCAATACTGCATAAACGTCACTCGCACTAAACGTACGTATATTTATTTCTTCTGATAAACTTTCCCAAACTAGCCGTGCGTAAAATAACCATTGAGCACGCCTACAAAACATTATTTCTATTCTATTGCACTACCCAAATTGATTATCAAAAGATTATAATTATAATGATTAATTATAATGATTATAATGAAAGGTTGAAAGCGTATTTTAAACTTTGACACCCTTTCTCCCCCTTCTTGAAAAAACTCGTCCTCTGATATTAGCACGATGCTCCTGTCTCGGTTGGCATCCTGCCAATGTCAGTGGACGAGTTGATGTGGTCTCTCAAATGGAGAGTTATATTCTGTCAGCTGAGACAGACTCTGTGGAAATACTTGGATTTAGGTCTATTTGTGCCGCTTTGTTCCATCCTGTAATTTATTTGTGTGTTTATTCGATTGTATGAAGCAGACGACCCATTCCTCTCCGCCTTGTAAAATGAAATCTCCCAATGAACACCTGCACTTCACACATGTACATTTCACACAAGCATGCTAAAACACTCAATAGTTTTTTGTTCATGTAGAAAGTGCTTTTACGTATTTTTAAGATGTTGACAGTGAAGTTGGTGAGATGAAATGAAGTTGGGAAGAAGGTTGAATTGTTGAAAATAACAATGTGACATTTTAAGGTGCAGATAATGATACAAAGAAAGGTTTGCAATATAGTTAGTTAGTAGTGTTAAAGAGGTTCGCAGGGAAAAACTGATTAAATGGGGAGAAAGTGATAATGTTGTAAAAATGTTCTTTCAACGTAAAACAGAATTGCATGAAATGGTTTATCACATAACAAATTTCAAGAGTTCAGCACTTCTCGAACGGCACTGATGTATACAGGATTCAAAAATAGTAACAGACTCAATTTATCAAGTAGTTAAGCCTTGGTGGTGTGAAAATAATGTGAAAAACTTGAACAATTTGATTATTTTTCTCAGCGGATGTACACAAATGTAGGAGAGAGGAGTACTTCGGACAACCCTACGTGACAAAACCTTTGCTACTTTGCATGGCGATATAAGGGATAGAGTCGATCTCTAACAACATTAGAACACCGCTGTGGTGATATTATTATAACATCAATGCAATCACATAGTGTATACAGTTCTTCCTGACCTACAATGTATCACAGACAGCTAACTCTCCCAGAGGTAAATGCTTTCATTGAATAAAATGGCCACTATAAGGAAGTTTTGATTTGATAAGAGGACCAAACCGAATGCATCTCTGATTAGCTGAGATTGTCCAGCCAAAGAGCAGTTATTTACCAGAGGTTCTGATTGGCTAACAACATGCTCATAATAGTCAATGAGCCAGGTCAATGAAGAGTAAAGCAATTGTTAGACATTTAACTTGTGATGGTAACATACAGATTAGGTTATTGTGAAATTATCTAACATTAAGACATCACCATGTACCTCAAGATCCTCATGGTGCTCATATGAACAGTCACAATCAAAGCGTGACTGAGTTACATCATTCTCTAGATGACGAATTTACAACGATTATTATGGATTAAGAATACTGATCAGCGATACGGATTTTATATTTTTGGAACATCATGATGTCCGCTTCTCTCTTGCAGGAAACTGGACTATGTTTATGCATACTATGATTGTCTTTTTGAATTTGGTGCTAATACTGTTATATGGAAGAGGTCTTTGGATTATGGACGCGGCTATTCTTTAATGAACGACGGCTGAATTATGAATGACGGACTAGACTCTTGTAATCAAGTCCAACATCAGGTAGCCAGTCATTACCTATTAAAGTTTTGGAATTTAGTTGTGAAATATTGTCATCAACCATCAGTGCTCCTCTAAACATGTAACATTGAAGGTATTCAACAATATGAGTTAACCTGAAACAGAGAAGGGGCAGTTAAAGTGAAGTTGGAGCCTGAGAGGTATGGAGGGGATATTGAGGGGTTGGGGGAGGCAGAACTGCTGTAGAATGTTAATGTGATAAGACTTTACACTGGGTGCAATGTTAAGGATTGCTTTGTGAAACAGCTCAACAGTGGAAAGCTGGAGAGGACGGGGAACAATAGGATACTTGAAAATTTAGGATACAAGGACGAAGATTACTAGTGTCCATGGTGATAATTGGTCAAAGTTGCACTAAGAATCGGTCCGAGAAGAGAGAATGAGGGGGCTTGACAGATGAAAATATTATGTGATACTTCTGTAGTTATGGAAAAAGAAGGTATATCGTTCAATAAGAATGTGGGGATTACACAGTGTCTATGTGACACTGTTTTAAAAGAGGGATCATGTGTAGGGCGGGTTGGGGAAACGGGTTGCACGGCGTGTTCGCACGACCTGTGCCCATCGCGGTGCGATGGAGTGCCCAAGATATGTTATAGTCAAACAAAGTGGATAGAAGCAAGAGCATATCCAAGAGTGAAGACAATGCCCTAAACGCCACATGATTACGGTAGTGGTATATCAGATAGATGTGACTTTTGCTGACTGACCATCGAGTATATTTATCATGCACAGATAACCATTACCTCCTCCCATGTGGTCCTGTCTTCACTACCAGCTCAACAATGATTTAATGCATCCGGCAATGTATTTAAGACCTTTTAAGGCCGGGAATAGAACTGCTGGAAATGTCAACAGTCACAGTACTGCTGAATTGATCACTCCCATTTCCCAGATGCCCTCGAATGATCAGGGACGTAGGGCTAGTTTTACACTCGACCATTCTCTCTCCCTAAATCTCTCTCTCCAATAGTGCCTGACATAGTCTGTCAATATTATTTGCTTCGCATGCATCCCAAGTAGCTTACCGGATATCGGAAATGATGACTACTGTCTGATTCGCTTGAAAGAAATATGGTCTAATTCATCATTGTAAAACCATTCAGTGCTTTCACACGCCAATGATTAATCTCTTGAGAATGGCTATGCAACATTTTTTATTTATAGATACGCTACTCAATGTGTCAGTATATAAATATTCGGTCAAAAATCTGATGATACAGTGAGCACATGCAGGGAGACCAATGGTATATACTATCTCTGAACAGATAGAATCAAGTCCATCTGATTGCTATGCACTGTGTATTCACGCTGTACAGTTAGAGGGAATGAATGTTGGCAGAAAATAAGGTTGAAAAGCAATAAATCATTTCGAACAAATACATGATCCGCTATGGCTGATAGCTTTAGAACATCAATCAAGACAGGACCTTCTCCCTTAAACAACCAAACTGGCTATTTTCATTACTAATGTTGAACAATAGACTAACTATTCCATGACCAGCTATAGCTTCTAGCTTAAATTTCTGGGTATTACATTTTTATTAGAGCCTATGCTTCAACATGGGGGAATATTTTTGACTAGTGATAACTGGCATATGTCTCGGCCAAAATTATCATTAATACAAGTATAGTTCCCTTTGGTTTACCATATTATCACCAGTTAAACCCCTCCACCATTGTACCGAAAACAACCAACCAAAGCATCAATATTGACGCCTTTTTTCACCATTTTCTGTAATAAATGAGTGAATTTTGTAAATACACCAGTCATAGATTGACTACTAATCCATCTTATTCTTAGATATGAATTAAATATGGCATTGGTCATCTTAGCATACAATTTGATACCTCTTAACTCACGCTAGTATGTCATACTGCATTTATTCATCTGTAAGTGAAGAATGATGGTTTATTAATGAGAAATTCTACTATCACATCACAATGTGCTGTTTGTATCTTACTTAATTACTTCCATTTATTTCCATATATGACAGGAAAGGATTTATTAGGTGTGATATTCTGGGGTCAGAAACAACTCAATATATTGTAAAATGAACAAAAACTGAGGAGTGAGCAATGACCGAGCAAATGAGCAAAGTGTACCACTTATATGTTACTTACCAATCTGGTGAAATATTAACATCTGATAAGTCTGCAATCAATTTTCAATTAGTGGAAACGAAGCTTGGCTAATATAATTATAATAGCCTGTCCTGAATTTGAATCAATGGACAAATCGATATAAAATATTTTTGAACATATTCCCTCAGTGTAATACTCGTTCTGCTGAAATCTGTAGATCACGTCACTGTTAATGTTTATACACATCTGCTGGATTAACAATCATCAAATGGACATAGATTGTGGCATACATCCATTCTCCCACTGTCAGAGTTCGTAACCTCCTACACTGTCCCTGTAACATTCTCTATACTGTCGGTGAAACATACTGTCGGTGTAACATACTATCGGTGAAACATACTGTCGGTGTAACATACTGTCGGTGTAAACAAAAGCGTACCTGAGATACAACACATATCACGAATCGTTAGATTCTTGGTATGTGCTTTAGAATAGGTTAACCGAAAGACTATACTGTGAAGTCATGTGGCTCTGTCAGTATGTCGGCACCTCTTCCTTCCCTTATATGTGTTGTAAACACTCTGGCAGCATTGGGCCGAATAACATGGCATACATGCACGTTCAGTTTTTATCGATTTGATCCACATAGGAAGTGTGTATCTGAATAAGAAAGAAATGGAAACTGCATCCATTAGATGTTTTTGAAGAAAGAAGAAATTATTTGACAAGAGCACACATTATAGCATCATGTTTTAGCTATGATATCCCCCCCCCTCGAGCCCCTCGAGTCCCATCTTCATACACAAGTCGACTTCTCTGTTCACACTTCAAATTAGCCTTGATATATAAGCCCATCGGTTTTATTTCGAAGAATTTATAAATTGACATGAAACAACCTTGACCTCGAATCTACTTGAAATTCGTAATGTGTCATATGAGAACGAAATACACATTTCCAATCTTCAATGAGACGTACAAATAGATGCATCGATGAAAAATGACGAAAAAAAGAAAATATTAGGGTCTACAAAGATTTGAACTCTGATCGCTGGATTCAGAGTCCAGAGTACTAACCATTGCGCCATAGAAGTTGTTGAGTTTCCGACGGCCGCTTGTGGAGTTGCCGATCAGAGATACTAACGGCGCTGTCATTAGCTGTTATGTGCTAGGTCACATGGCTCTTCGCGCTCATGAATATTTATCACATACTACGCCAGCTTTCGTTATCCGCCAGAGGCATTGTGGTAGCATGTCTCTGGTGGAGCGAGAATGCCTACATACAGTCGTTGTGTATAGTTCTGACTGGATCGTCTCTGGTTTTTAGATGAAATTTACACCTTGGATTTTGAATGCCTTGGGTGGTCCGATCTATCAAGGCTACTCCTATGTGTGAACGGAGAAGTCCGGGTGCATGAAGATGGCCGAGCCCACGCCACTCCATTTAGTAATGGAGGATGCTGATTGGCCGAGAGCCATACTCACTGCGCGCTGAGTTTCAACCTCAATGCAATATGAGGGTATGTCTGACAGTGGGAGGTATACAAACTGGTGCCAAACCACTCACGCAGATGTAGTTGTTGAGAAAGTGCCGGACGGGCAATATTTGCAAAAAACCCGTTGACCATAACCAATAAAATAATTCGATTCTATGTCCACTTACCTTTCATAAGACACCTTGTTTATGAGTGACTGTCCATTTCTGGCTTCGCAAGACATCTAAAATCTGACGAGGGGGGTAAAACTGTCCACATCGCCGCTGTGTGTGTAGTGTTTGTCGCGCGTTGTTGAGGTGCGTAATCGGCGTTCTGGTCGATGCAAGATGGCGCGCGAGGTGCGTAATCGGCGTTCTGGTCGATGCAAGATGGCGGCGATGTGGACAGTTTTACCCCTCCACTCCCAGTTCAGATGTCTTGCAAAGCCAGAAATGGACAGCCACCCATAAACAAGGTGTCTTATGAAAGGTAAGTGGACATAGAATCGAATTATTTTATTGGTTGTGGTCAGCGGGTTCGGCAAATGTAGCCCGTCCGACACTTTCCCAACAACTACATCTGACGAGCATAGACCCCACTGGAGCTATATGAATTTATGCAGTGGTGTCAAACAAACGGTTTTCAAATGCAGGATAATATACGCTCCATTGTTTGAAAGTAAGAGAACTAGCAGCACATTATTACTAAAGTAAATACAGAGACAAAAGACAGATCTTAATCATGATCGTTCATTTTAACTTGGAACTATTGTGTGAAGTTCAAGCTTCCAGGCTTTGATAGACGATAAAAATCTTTTGTGACAAATGTCTAACGGATGAGTTCTGATGTCTATATTTGGAAGTGAGAGATGTGTATTTGTATAAGTATATCACCAGATGAACAAGAACTGAAGCATGCTGGATAATCATTCTGGAATTGCATGATCATGTTCAAATGCCACATACATAATCGGTCATATTTTCTTGCCCAAAGGGAAACGAAAGCAAATCGATACCAACGGGAGAACGTCTGGCGCTAGTAATTGGAATTTCTTCTACAAAGCTGTTTTCTTGGTATTGCAAACGTCCATGCAGAAGTCGGAATAATTTAGCAATACTTAAGCGGCTCTCAGTAAAAGTCATATTCCCCTGAAAATATAGGACGGAAAGGCATCTCTCAGATGGCCTTAGCAGTAACAAAACGTTAATCTCGAGCGACGAGGAAATGAAATCTAATTTGTGATAAAACCATTGGAAATTTGGGGTCATTCAGATGCTAAGCCAAAATTATCTGGATATCAGAAAAAAAGTTTGTTGACTTGATTTTGTTAAAAATATCTAAACTACCTATACAATAGTGATGTACTGTAGAGTTATACTAATCTATTAAACTCTGTCATCATTCAATTCCACATGTTCTTGTTCGAATGGTTAACAAAGGAATTTTTTCAGCAATTATTCTTAATGTTTTTCTCCTCAGATATTAGTTGGCACCACCAAATAGCATTTCACTCACTGGAATTGCCTTTGGCAGGCAGTGAAAATTGTTTTTCCGGCAGGTTTTTTTATCTCCTCGCTTGATTGTTTTGGCAGTAGCATTTATCTCAAACAAAAGCATTCAATTGCATTTTCCGCAAAAATCATATTAGCAGAAAGCAGTTTGTGACCAGGATAAGGTCTGTTCTGTAAATTGGCTTATTTTGTATGTATAACTTTTATCACCCCGAGCATTGCCTCAAAAGACAAATAACAATCTGGTATCTGATTGGTTGATATAATTCCTTGCTTCCAGGCCTTCTACCCATACATAAACATTTGGAGGTTTTATTAGCAAGACTGTCTAGTCACTATATCAATAACATAAAATCTAAAAGGGGCAATGAACCCTCAGCCCAGTTTTTATTCACAGTCATGACAGTCTTTAATAGTTTGCCTTGTTTTCTAACATTTTCCTACAGTGATCATGTGACAGGCCAATCTAATGTCATCTGGAAGACGAGCAATGTTGGTTGTTGTCCTCTGGAACACAAGCTATGTTGGTGATTGTCCTCTGGAAGACAAGCAATGTTGGTGATTGTCCGCTGGAAGACAAGCAGTGTTGGTGATTGTCCTTTGGAAGACTAGCTATGTTGGTGATTGTCCCGTGGAAGTCAAGCTATGATGGTGATTGTCCGCTGGAAGACATGCAATGTTTATTATTTTCCTCCGGAGAGACAAGCATTGTTCGGTGATTGTCCTCTGGAAGTCAAGCCACGTTCGTGATTGTCTTCTCGAAGACAAACAACGTTGGTAATTGTCCCCTGGAACACAAACAATGTTGATGATTGTCTTCCAGAAGACAAGCTATGTTGGTGATGGTCCGCTGGAAGACAAGTTATGCTGGTGATTGCCATCTGCAAGACAAGCAATGTTAATGATTGTCCTCTGGAAGACAAGCAGTGTTGGTGATTGTCCTCTGGAAGACAAGCTATGTTCACCTGTAGATGACAAGCTATGTTGGTGCTTGTCCTCTGGAAGACAAGCAATGTTGGTGACAGTCCTCTAAAAGACAAGCTATGTTGGTGTTTGTCCTCTGGAAAACAAGCTATGTTGGTGATTGTCCTCTGGAAGACAAGCTATGTTGGAGATTGTCCTGTGGAAGACAAGCTATGTTGGTAATTGTCCTCTGGAAGACAAGCAACGTTGGTGATTGTTCCCTAGAAGACAAGTTGTGTTTGTGTTTGTCCTCTGAAAGACAAGAAATGTTGATGATTATCATCTGAAAGACGAACAATGTTGGTGATTGTCCTCTGGAAGATAAGTAATGTTAGTGATTGTATTTGGAAGACAGGAAATGTTGGTGATTATCCTCTGTAAGACAAGTAATGTTGGTGATTGTCCTCTGAAAGACAGTTTTGGAGATTGTCCTCTGGACGATAAGCAATGTTGGTGAATGTCCTCTAAAAGGGGATGTGACCAGCCATGCACAGTGCATTTAATTGTTTTCTGGTAGACAGGTAAGGTCTATCCTGAAAACCAAACCAACATAGAATTTACGCTGCCTGACATCCAATCAATGGTAATTTGGTGGTGAGGTATTCGATCGTTCCCTGTTCGTTTGGTCTATTAACCAACATGGTGTTCTCCTGACCGGGTGGTTGGCTCACATTAATCTCACCCAACCCTGACACACAAACTGGAATAACCTGATTACCCGGAGAAAAAACAGGACCAGGAAGAAAAATCAGGGAAAGCATCATCCCATTATCGATAAACAGCTAGAGTGAATCTGCGCTCGAAGATAAACTTTGCATGTCAACAAGTTTCTACACCAATGTGCATGAAGGAGAGAACGAGCTTATACGAAGGCAGCTAGCTTGAGGGGACCGGATTAGGTGGCCTACTTGTCTGAACATTTATAGTTACATCAGTTGTGACAAGAAGAAGCAGTAGAAGGACACTGAGATAATTAATGGACTTCAGCTCACATTACTGATTACATAAAGCCTTCACCCAGGAACAAACTCAGCCATGGATCGTTACTCACAGTTAAACCTGATATAATAGCAACTCTAAAGTCTGACTGAATAAATAAGGTACCTGTATAGCAATATCAAACAATACATAGACATACAAATGGCCAGTGCCAGTAATATCTTTTAATACAAAGACATACAAAGAGCCAGTGAAAGTAACATCCTATAGGCAATCAATCAGAATGGACAACTCTCATGAACAACCATTCAGAATGGACAGCTCTCAAAAACAACCAATCAGAATCGACAACTCTCAAAACAACCAATAAGAATGGACAACTCTCAAGACAACCAATCAGAAGAAAGCAAAATGGTCAATTCGCTGTGAAGTTATCCATTGTCCAATCAACATTGAAAATAGAGCTGCAAAATCTGCCAACCATAATAAATAGCTGCCAAATCTGCAAATCAAAATGTTCCTGGTGAATCCAATCAGAACTGATAAGAATTCATCAATCGTAATGAGTAAATGCCAAACCTGCCAATTAAATTGCTCTCCAAAGCTTCCAACCAAACCTGTTGATAACTGACAAAGCTACCAATCAAAATGGACCAAATGATCAGTCAATTATATAAATATAACTGTAGACACCAGAATATAGCAGGAACTGTGTTCATATAAACTGTACATTTAGGTCATTTACAAACCACATAAACTGAAGCGTAAGTACGTTCCTAGCTAGAGTAGATGAAGCTACTATCAGACTATATATCTAATTAATATCAGGATTTCCGATGATACGTCTAACTTTATAGGAGTACCGGTTGCCCTTTCTAAAGTTGCACAGAAAAAAAAAAAAAAAAATCCACGTTAAAAATCGATAGAGTTGCCGTGGTAATGGTGTGGTTGGCAGCATTCCCAGTGCTTCCACATCTGAAGGAAGGCCAGGCTACATTTACACCACCATATTTAATTACCAATAAACTCGACTACTTTTAGCGTATCGCTGATTACCCATTGAAAAAAACTAAATCCTGCCCATTTTGAAAGTAAGACCTGCTGATAACACAGAACGTTGAGTGCATCATTCTACAGCAGTGGTGAAATGGATGCCTGTGATCAATGTCTATAACACATATAACTGACAAGGAGCCAGGTTTTTCTGAGAAAATACTAGTAATCGTTCAATTTGGAACAAAAGGCTTCGAAGAAATCTCTGGGCTGAAACTAAGGGGCAAACACTTGAGTGAGTCATACTTTTGTCGATAAATCAAACCAGTAACATTATCTATTTGGCACACAGCTTGCAGATGAGCTTACACATGACCTATGCGAATTTAAGAAAGTTACAATCAATGCAAACCGCAATAGGTTATCGATTCAACAAGCTAATACAGTATGTATGTTATCAGAAGTTCCAGCTTGGCCTTGATATGACACACCTATCAGATAACCTGTCAAATAACACCATTAAATAGTAGGACTTAGAAAATATAATTGCAACGATTTCTTTTATCTAAATCATAGGAATTTAAATGCATTGGCCAACTGATTCCTCTTTCACTACACCGTGGGTGGAATACATGCAAGAAGAGCATTTTCACAGACAGGATTTTAAATATACATCTCCATTCACATGTTTGGAGATATGCAAAGAGGATTGAGGATCATGTAAAGAGTATTGCCCGTCAAAAGATTACGGACAACTTGAAAACATAACTCATAGGTAACACAGAATCACACCCGTTTTCGTATATATATCAAAGTGCAAAGCTTTAGAACTGCTATGCAACAGACCTGTCGGAATGATGGCTGTCATTTCACTTGAATATATATCCCAAATATTGACTGATCCATGCTCAATTTGACAACCCAGAAAACATAGGGAATAGTCCTGGTTTCGATATTCATGAAAAAATAATATGAATAGTATTTAACTTTTTCTTATATTCTAACTGTTAGAAGATAATTATAATGTCTATCAAAATTTATCAAATTGAATGAATGTTGCTGCGCAAAATTCTCGGCTACAAGACTTTTAAAGTAATTCCCTATCTCTTAACCTGGGAAAGTGAGATAACCTACTGTGAAAAACAGGCTAAAACATGGAAAATGGCCGTCAAAGTCAAACACCACCAGCGGACATCCTTAATGCTTTATAAGTTATCATGGTAACAAGAATTTGTGACACACACACGGACAGACAGCAACTCTATATTCCCTGACGGTGGTCCGCGGGAAATAATAAAGATACCATTACTGTACCACATCTGAAATACAAATGTTTTAAAAGCCGTATTGTATTGCCCCACCTTTTAATCGGAAAAATTCCAGATGCATGTCGAGAGAAGACAAGGGGAAGGAAGAAACGAACAGTGATGAAATTTATTAACCACCAGATTTTTGACTGGCTTCCACATAAGAATTCCTCAAGTGTCATCTAAAGTGACCATTTCTGGTGATGGGGAAGACATTTACGCAGGAATACTTTAAACCCCGTTATAAATTACCCCAGGGAATTCAGAACTGGACATGCCCGCCCACAAATCTTAGCGTATTAAATCAATTCCTATATCAACATTGTTGTGTAATGGGCGTAAATTTGTCAATTGGATGATGGGAAGAAAGCTTGAGCTGGACAAGAAATGACAGCTCCGCCAATAATTGTAAATAAGTAGTACAGAACTGCACTCGGGGCCTTCCTGGCTAAAAAACTGGGGAATGAAAATCTGGTTAAAAGCTTCCATATTCCCAACACTTGCTCTAGTGTATTCATACAGTCATGTGTCCGGTAACAGATTGTACTTGGGACAAATGTTGTGAAATTATCTCATCCTGGATGGTGGACTGTCAAATACAATGAAGTGTTACATGCTAAGAAAAGTGCTTAATCGCTGTGAGGTGGTCTGGCTTGGTCTCACAGGTAGATAGTCAAACTCACTGAAGTACATGCACCCAGTTTGGGGCCAATCTTTCTAGCCCTATTAATAGTATTTTCCAAGCTACAGAATTCAAACATGGCCAACGTGTCTTATAACCAATGGAAGGCAATGTCGAGAGAAGATTGTGACCTGAGAGGCACATGCCTCATGATGATATAATCTGTTCATACTTGATGATGTTATTGACTGGAAACAAGGGCTGGAGGGAAGGACATACCTTCATGGACAAAAACAAAGGCTGGAGGGAAGGACATACCTTCATGGACAAAAACAAAGGCTGGAGGGAAGAACATACCTTTATGGACAAAAACAAAGGCTGGAGGGAAGGACATACCTTCATGAACAAAAACAAAGGCTGGAGGGAAGGACATACTTTCATGAACAAAAACAAAGGCTGGAGGGAAGGACATACTTTCATGGATAAAAACAAAGGCTGGAGGGAAGGACATACCTTCATGGACAAAAACAAAAGCTGGAGGGAAGGACATACCTTCATGAACAGAAACAAAGGCTGGAGGGAAGGACATACTTTCATGAACAAAAACAAAGGCTGGAGGGAAGGACATACCTTCATGAACAAAAACAAAGGCTGGAGGGAAGGACATACTTTCATGGACAAAAACAAAGGCTGGAGGGAAGGACATACCTTCATGAACAAAAACAAAGGCTGGAGGGAAGGACATACTTTCATGGACAAAAACAAAGGCTGGAGGGAAGGACATACTTTCATGGACAAAAAAAGGCTGGAGGGAAGGACATACTTTCATGGACAAAAACAAAGGCTGGAGGGAAGGACATACTTTCATGGACAAGAACAAGGGTTGGAGGGAAGGACATACCTTCATGAACAAAAACAAAGGCTGGAGGGAAGGACCTACTTTCATGGACATACTTTCTGCTTGGATGATGATATAATCTGCTCATACTTGATGATGTTATTGACGGGAACCAAAGGCTGGAGGGAAGGACATACTTTCATGGACAAAAACAAAGGCTGGAGGGAAGGACATACTTTCATGAGCAAAAACTAAGGCTGGAGGGAAGGACATACTTTCATGAACAAAATTCTGCTTGAATAAGTTGAAAAATAAATCAGAAGAACCACATTTCTTTCTTCATTGTAGGGTGTTATTGTTGTAATTGTAAACCTAGAATTACCTTGAAATTAACAAGTCACAGCAAGCCAAAAATTCACACGCCTATAATTTAGGTTGTCTTGGTGCAATATTAATGTCAATCTGGTTAACAAATTTGACAAAAATCACTCAGAACATTTTTTACTTTGTCAATTTCTGGTACACAGGTTGTCACATTTGAAGATTTTTTTCCTCAAAATATCAATTCAGTAACATTTAAGAACTACCAAGGATCAAGGATGCCCGGTTTGCCACCATTTTCAAAAAAAATTATTTTTAAAATGCAGTTTTGATAAACAATAATCCCTCATTGACTATGACGTGACTATGAGGTATGTCATGTTTAAATGATTATTTTTCAAAAGTGACATCTTGAGTTCCAAAAGTTAAAACTAGCCCAAAAGTTTTTCATCAGATATGTTCACAGGATTTGCATTAATACTGCATCAACAAAGCCTAAATTATATTTATGTGAATTGTCAGGTTGCTGTGATTTGCTAATTTTAAGGTATTGATATTTTTGTTTAGGGTGAGACCGCTCCTGTTACAACAAAACATTCTACAATAAATGAACTTTAAATCTTGATCCTGAATCTATATTCTTTATAAGAAGTATGAGCAGAACTTTGTTTGATTGGATAGGCTAACGATCTTCTACAAGGGATTTTTTATTACATAAGTAATAAATCTTGACGTAGAATACCCATATATGAGAAATGATCGTGCCGCACTGAATTTATCGGAGACGTGAAACTTTTCTAGCAAGTTACTTGAACGTTCACTTAATTCGCTAAAGTCATTGTTCGAGGATTGAAGTTAATAATGTGTGCTTTATAAATGATTACTAGCATTCATCAAGTTTCCTATTTAACTCGCTGTCATAATGAAACGTTTACGTGGGGAATGGATGTTTCAGATCCACAAGAGAGTGCGCAGGGTCCCCAAGACAAACTGTCAGGCTACCGGGAACGCACTCGTGCACTGATCTTGGCCAACGAGGGAGTTCGATTCAACCTGTCACCTTGTCTGGATCGAGGAGGTTGGAAAGGAAGACCTGTAATGACAACCAAAGCAAATTAATACAATTACAAGCGTCTAGTCCGTCATTCATAATCCAGCCGTCGTCCATTAGAGAATATCCGCGTCCATAATCCAAAGACCTATTCCATATTCCATATAACAGTATTAGCACCAAATTCAAAAAGACAATCATAGTATACATAAACATAGGCTTGTTTCCTGCAAGAGAAGCGGTCAACAGTTTTCAATGATGCCGGCAAGACATCATGATGTTCCAAAAATATCAAATCCGTATCGCTGATCAGTATTCTTAATCCATAATATTCGTTGTAAAGTCGTCATCTAAAGAATAAGTCGACATATAATTCTATGAGCAGGAATACAGGATTCAGATCGCGATAGCGTACAATCCCTGCAAAGAAGATCCCTGATCTATGAATTAGCTTTACCTGTATTCTTATAGTTATCGTTAACCGAAGTTCAATATAATAGAAAGATATTTACAAAATTATATAGCCCTAGCTATATCGCGATCAGCCCTGGTCACAGCCACAGTCTGGTCACGACCGGTTCTTTCGTGGTTGGGTCCAGCTTCTATCTTCCTTCCCCAGGTCTTCGTGGTTGGATCCAGCGTCTATCTTCCTTCCCCAGGTCTTCGTCCACTCCCGTATGGATGGACTCCCCGTCGTGTTTCGTCTTACACGACCTGGCCCTTCCGTGGTTATGTCCGGCGTGTATCTTCCTTCGCCCGGTCTTCTTTCCTCGGGCTGTATGGACTTCTCGTCGTCGTCGTGTCTCGTCTTACACGACCTGGCCCCTCCAAGAGTTGGTAACTGTCAATGGATGCGGACGGCCTGGGCACGACAGTACTATCACAGTACAAAGGCTTCTACGGCACTGGCCCGTCTCTCTGTAACACCGCAGGACTATTCAACTATTCAACTGCACGGCTCACCACAGCAGCAGACGGCACCCCTCGTAGGAATACACCCCCAGGCTTCAGCGACCCCGCTCACGGCGACTCACTCCGCGGCCCGGCTCCAAGGACGAATCATCAAGGCTAGAGTTCACGGCTACACGGTCCACATAGGATCGGACATCGATAACACACGGTGGATGGGTAGGCACCTGATTTAGTAACCCTCTACTGTATGGTCACCTGGTATATGAACCCTCTTCCTATACTACTGCATGGTCACCTGGTATAGGAACCCTCTTTCTATACTACTGTATGGTCAACTGGCCTATGAACCCTCTTTCTATACTGCTGCATGGTCATCCGCAATGGGTGGGCATCGATCAAGGTTTCCCCCTTATATACTACTGTATGAGACACTATTAATCTATGATTGGCCGTGAATTACTCAATATATGTACAGGGTGGTGAGAGACCGTATGCTTATGGGGCCGTGAATGGATAATCGTTTATGGTACGATTTACTGGGTACGTATATATATATCAAACTCTAGACCTGGGCCTATAGCTTGTGAGTGTTAGCATGAATGTATTTCAACCCGTAGGTTGTGTGTTTAAGTACGTGTGTGCTTGGATAATTGTTTATGTAGGATTTGTGTTTGATTAGGTTTAGCTGTACCCTCTTCACAGAGACGAGCGTCTCCTACCGGATACAGCTTAATCGATACCATTAACCACAGGGCCGTACTCGCACAACTGTTCAATACGGTTGAGTCAAGTAGAGATGCGGCTAAGGTATTACAAGCGTCTAGTCCGTCATTCATAATCCAGCCGTCGTCCATTAGAGAATATCCGCGTCCATAATCCAAAGACCTATTCCATTTCCATATAACAGTATTAGCACCAAATTCAAAAAGACAAAAGTATAAACATAGGCTTGTTTCCTGCAAGAGAGAAGCGGTCAACAGTTTTCAATGATGCCGGCAAGACATCATGATGTTCCAAAATATCAAAAAGTCCGTATCGCTGATCAGTATTCTTAATCCATAATATTTCGTTATAGAGTCGTCATCTAAAAATGATGTACCTCAGTCACGCTTTGATTGTGACTGTTCATATGAGTACCATGAGGATCTTGAAGTACATGGGCTCATACGGCCCTAGCCCCGGGTTAAGCGGAATTAGACACATGTTACGAAACGTAGCGCCATAGATCTTGCACGCTACGTTCGTATTTTGCTATCAGCATGCGATATGTATCGCCAAATTTGAGAAACTTTGAGTGGAGGCGCTTGGTGGAATAGCCCTGTTTTATGTTTCTGCAACAATGTTTTGTGACGTTGATTAAAATCATCACATTTAACACAGGATCTAGCAAATGCTAATAAGCGAGATATGTATACGCCATATGCAGGTCCCACTGGAATATTACTATCCAGAAAGGGATAGTTTACGATGTCGAAATTGTAATCATCTCTTTGTCATAAAGTCGACGAGAGAGAATGCCCGCTTCATTTTTATAGAGATATAGATCTAAATATGATGTGCCTGTAGGGCTGTCTGTAGTTTCCTTCAAATCCAGTGAAGTGCGGATATATATCCTTCACTGCGTCATTTATATAGCGATTATCCACAGCGAGAAGATCGTCTATATAGCGTTTGGTGCAGAATGAGAGGGAAGAACGGCTTTGAATGGATCGGTTTTTGAAAGCGCCTGCATATAGTCATATTCATAAGAGAACAGATACAGGTCAGCCAACAGGGGTGCACAATTAGTACCCATTGGAATACCTATATGCTGCTGATATATTGTGTTGCCAAATTTCACATAGATATTCTTAATGAGAAATTCAAGCAACTCTATAAACAAAGAAACATCCCATGAATGATATCTCTTGTATGTAGTCGAGCTAAAGAATGCTTTATGGCTTCCGACATTAATATATCTACGATCAGTTTTCTTGAACACAGATACTATTAATGAACTTATACGGTCAATAAGGTCCTGATGAGGGATTGTAGTATAGAGAGTCGAGAAATCCCATGTGGATACATGTCTGTACGGTATGTGACCTTAGCATCAAGTTCTTCCGTAAGACATTTTGAGTTTTTCAATATCCACATACATTCAACGCCAGAGTTCTTAGAAATAGTGGCGCAATACCTTTCCCAAAATGCTTTTACCTCCTGAAGGGCCCTCGTCAATAGGGTTGAAAGAAGCTTGGTGGTGCAGCTTCTAGAACCAGCTATGAATCTAGCTTTGTATGGTGATTTATGCATTTTGGGAGTCCAGTATATTTTTGGTATGTCGCTATGATTGGTTGGAAGACAAATACCTCTTTCCTTGAGAAACTTTTTGTGATTGTTAAATAAATCTTCCAGAGTAAATGCAGTTTGGGAGTAAGTAGACTTATTTGATGAAGATATGTCTACACTCAATTCTTTAACCAGCACCTGGTAATAGTAATATTTACATATGAATATTATATTATTCGGAGCTTTGTCTGCTGGGACTATGACGAATTTACTCTGGAGATTTGCTAGAACTTCTTGCGAATTGAGGTTTCTCAGTACTTGTTTTGCTAGGGGAAGAGAACTTCTGTCAATATGGCGGATTGTTTCAACGACCTTGCTCTTGGTGAGGTCCAGCCAATCAGCGAGTACTGTAGGTTCAACTTTTTCTCGCTTAGACCAATCAATAACGTACTGTTCTAATGCAGACAGGACTATCTTCTGGTCCGCCTTCAGATTTATTCTTCTTGGCTCTCTATATTTAGGTCCTTTCATCAGGAGTAATTTCAGATCCTTATCACTCACCACATCAAGGTCACCAGTCACAATATGTTTGCATGGTGTATAGATAAAGTTCGACAATTCACAATCACAACTATAGCCTCCTGACGTGTATAAGTTCCAGTCAAACTCCTTGACAGCATTGGAGTAATTGAATATTGACCATGCTATCAACACTAACGTCGTTAGTTAAATCCCAGAGCTAAACCTGCACGTCTGTGCTATACGGACGAGGATCAGGTAGAGTTAGAAATAACCATTAACGATAAGTGTCTATACCCTATCTCCCAGTGCAATACCCGCACAACTGTGCATTACGGTTGAGACAGGTAGAGATCGGAGTAGAGTAAACACAGCCGTGTGAATGTAAGTGAGTGTAAATGTATGCTATGATGTTATAGGATTCGGTGGCGGCACTTCTTCAATTCGGCGGCCTGGTCCCGGCCCGGCGGCGGCACGAATTCGGCGGCTTGATCACGGCCCTTCTCCGGCCCGGCAATGTATTGGATTTCTTCTCCCCGATACAATTGAGCGTGTTCTCACCTCGAAGTTTCTGCTGGTCTGCCTCGTTTCCGCGGGAGCCTAGCTTATATAGGGCTACCGCTCTTCTGCGGATAAAGGTAGAAACAGAACGTTCTCCTGCAGATAAAGGTAGAAACAAGTCGACGATGCCAGCGCCCTCTTTATTGTCAAAACATCACACTTCCCCCCGATCAGTTTATCTGGACTTCGCTGGATAAATATGGCTATGGAGGAACAAACCATAATTCATAACGGACGTAACTGGTAAATCTCAGCTTCCAACTCTCTCTAGTTAATTCATACGACGACCGCAAAGTTCACTGTCCTTATCTGCATATTCTCAATGTTGACTTCCGGATTCCTGACTGACGTCATCTACAGCGAAGCAAGTGAGCTCACCAGCGTTCCTTTTGCCGTCCCGACTGATCGTTTCAGATAACTTCACCGGGATTTCGAGGCATTGTCTGTCTCCCGGATCATTGTAGTTCATTCTAGGAAAATTACATCAGGTAAGTGAACCGCACACGTGAACACAATGTCACTTTCGATTTCACAGTAGTCACGTGTCAAGACACCAACAGTGATTTATTAAAGGGGATCCCAAGGGGTCGTTTGTATTCTGCACTTTCGTTACACTATCCCCGCCTTCGAAGAACATGACGCCCTCGTCATGGCTCTCGTCACGCTACCAGCAGCACGGGTGTGCAGAACAGAACATATGTACAACGTATATACAGCAGAATTACAGGACGACGGTCCTCTTGACTTCCTGGCCAAGTCGTCGTCACCTGCAATGGACATCAGGTCCACAGCAGGCCACAGCTGTCTCTTGCTGGAGTCTATTCATCTGAGGCAGTAAAGCCTCGGGATTGCTCATCCTGTGTTCGTCGCCCACAGGAGTACTTGGATGTCGGCCCTGCACCACAGGTCATCCCTCGACAATCACGGTCATCAACCGTATTGTTCCGACCATACGGTCGTGCATCTCCTGTCCACTGACAGGCTGAAACGTAGTCATTAAAACGCCTCGATCGCTGGACACGACGTCCACGAATCGTTCGTGGAGGACTCCACGTCTCCGGCAAGGCCATCTGCTCTCCCGAAAGTGCTGACTCGTCTTCAACAGGAGGATCAGGCGGTAACCCAACCTCGTAGTCTGCCAATCTCATAGGGCGCCGAGTTCTCCGCCCACTTCTCGTCTGCCGAGGTGCTGGAGATCTCACTGCGGTTGGATGTTCCACCGGATATGGAAAGACCTTCGTCATTCTCAGACTCCACATCACCATCATTCTCTGTAGACTCCGTGGTCTCACTATCCGACGTCTCTCTGGGATAGAAGGGCTTAAGAAGATCATGATGGACTACACGAAGGCCACCGGCCTTGTCGGCGATGCGATATGTCACATCAGTCAGCGCTTCCTTCACAGTATAAGGCCCTCCCCACCGGTCTCGTAGTTTGCGGATCTCCCCCCGCTTAGTGGCGGAAATATACAGGTAAACCTGATCACCAGGCTTGTATTTGTGAGGAAAAGCTCTCGTATCGTAGATACGTTTCTGCCGCCTCAAGCTTTTCGCCGTAGTCTCCCGCGCAAACTCGTGTATCTCGGCCATCTCATCCCGGAGGTCTTCGACCCACTGTGTCGGCTCTATCTGCTGTTTCGGAGGTGCACCCAAAGTCAAGTGCGACGGCAAGGCGATTTCTCTACCAAACACCATCATGTTTGGGGAATATCCCGTTGTCTCATGAACGGTTGCACGGTACGACATCAGCACCAACGGAATGTGAAGATCCCAGTTGTCCGGGGAACGGTCAATGCTGGCATGCAACATCTGGGCTAAGGTCCGGTTAAACCGTTCAATCATGCCGTTCGACTGGGGGTGATAGGGTGTAGTCCTCGTCTTCCTCATCCCGAGTATGCGGCACATCCCCCGGAATACTCTGCTTTCAAACTGACGTCCCTAGTCAGAGTGGATGGCCATTGGTGCGCCAAATCTGGTCACGAAGTGGTCTACGACAGCTTGGGCAACCGTCGTGGCTTCCTGATTGGGTAAGGCCACAGCTTCCACCCAACGGGTGAAATAGTCTCCAATGACGACTACGTATCGGTTACCCCGACAGGTTTCTGCCAATGGCCCGAGAATATCAACAGCCGCTCTATCTCCTGGACTTCCAGTCATCTGACCGCGATGAGGACCTCTGGGCTTCCGTCCTGCCAACTTTCTGCGGTTACATACGTCGCAACTTCGGCACCACTGCCGAACATCGATCTGTAGACCAGGCCACATGTAAGCCTGTCTTACTTTTGCCAAGGTTTTCTTCACCCCAAGGTGACCACCGGTTACACTGTCATGGCACTCTTTCAACACTTTCCGTCTGAGGGAGCGAGGGACCACCAGAAGCCGTCGTTTCACTTCTCCCCGAGCATTCACCCATCTCCGCACAAGCAAGGATCCGTTCATCTCCAGTAGATCGAAGGCTCCCCAGAGAGTTTTAGTTACTGGCCCATATTGACTGATGTCCTCTCTGGCTGGTCGACTGTTCTTCACACACTCTATAACAGGCTGCAAGTCCGGGTCCGCGGCCTGAGCTTGGCTGAAGTCTGCAGTTTGCGGTACTATCTCCGTAACACGGGCAGCTTCCTGGACCTCGGAACCTGTCCGTCCACACTGCTTACACGGGATTCGACTCATGGCGTCAGCATTTCCGTGCTTTCGTCCGGGCCGATGCTGAATTTCAAAGTCGTAGACTGCGAGGGCCTGTATCCACCGAGCCAACTGTCCCTGCGGCTCTTTAAACCGCATTAACCACCTCAGGGACCCATGGTCAGTGCGCAACAGAAATTTTCGGCCGAACAGATAATGCCGGAAGTACTTTACAAAGTACACAACAACCAGAAGTTCCCGTCTAGTCACACAGTAGGCACGCTCGGTTTTGGACAACAGCCTGCTGGCATAGGCTACGACCTTTTCTTCTCCGTTGATCCCCTGGGACAACACGGCCCCAATGCCGAAATTGCTGGCATCTGTGTCCAGGATAAAGGGCTGTCAGAAATCCGGCATCATCAACATAGGTGCGGTCGTCAGCTTCTGTCTTAGGTGGTCGAATGCCGTCTGGGCTGTATCATCCCGCAGAAATACCGCCTTCTTCTCCGTCAGTCGATGTAGAGGGGCTGCTACAGTCGCAAAGTCTCGTATAAAACGACGATGGTACCCACACAGGCCGAGAAAACTTCTGACCTCAGTTTGGGAGACAGGCGTCGGCCACCCTCGTACAGGCCGAATCTTCTCCGGATCGGTACCAATCCCGTCTTGTGTCACTATATGACCAAGGTAGAGGACATTTCGAGGGCTTCAATATAAGGCCGTGTTGTTGCAGTCTCTGGAAGACTTCCTCCAGTCGTTGGATCATCTCCTCGAAGGTATGTCCAAAAACTATTATGTCGTCGAGATACACCAAGCAAGTCTCGTAGTGAAGATCTGCCAAAACTGCCTCCATTAATCGCTCGAAGGTTCCTGGAGCACTACAAAGCCCGAATGGCCTGGCCCGGAATTGGTACAGGCTCCGTCGAGTCGCAAAGGCGGTTTTACATCTGTCTTCCGGGGCTACCTCGACCTGTCAGTACCCTGACATCAGGTCGAGCGTACTCCACCGGCAGGCACCAGACAGAGAATCCAAGGACTCGTCGATTCTCGGCAGGGGGTAGGCATCTTTCTCCGTCACTTTGTTGAGGGCCCGGTAATCGACACAGAATCGCATTTTCCCATCCTTCTTCCGCACTAGGACGACCGGTGCAGACCAAGGCCCATTGGATGGCTCGATGACCCCCCCGCTTCAGCATGTCTTCGACCTGGTCGTCTATTATTTCACGAGCATGAAGGGGTGGACGTCGTGGGGGAATCCGGATCGGAGGCGCGCTCCCCGTCTTGATGTGATGTTGCACCATCGTTGTTCGCCCTAAATCACTGTCATCCTTGGCAAACAAATGGGTGAAGCGAGTAACCAAGTCTTCTACAGCCAAAGCTCTCTCGACTTCTAATCCCTCATTGCACTGTTGTAGTAAGGCCCGCAGGTGCGGTGGACATCTTGGGGTTGGCACCGTTGCTTCACCAGAGGCTGGACTGTTCTGGTTCAGAGGCTCTGCAGTAAGTGGAGCTGAATTATCCACTACCTCCACTTCAGTCAGACTACCACACAGGGTGCCGGCTTGTACTATGGCAGGGTCAGTGGACAGGTTAAGGAACCGCAGGGTAACTTCATGGTCACGGTCAACTTCGGCCAGGGCTCTGGCCACCATGGTTCCGGTCTTCTGTGTGAACTCAGTAATATTTTCCACCATTCCGACCTCTCCCGGTAGAGCACCTCGAACTGTCCCCGTCACCACTGCCTCGGCTCCAGCTGGGATAGTAAGTCTCCGTTACAGACACCCGATGGCATTCATGGCTCCCCACAACCTCACACTGTACATCTCGGCCGCTATACTTCACCCCGGTGCTTCTCCGTATCAATCGCAGTACAGTGGCTACTCAGGAAATCATAACCAAGGAGGGCATCCACTGTCAATGATCCAACAATCATCCTCTGAGTCAGGGTAGTCCCATCTATAGTTATCTTAAAGTCTGCTTCACCTTGTAGTGGCATACTCGTACCATCGGCCATACGAATGGACGCAAAGGAGGGACTTCTCAATGCCGGCCTAAGTCGAGGACTCAGCTGGTTGTACACCCGCACGTTCAGAAGAGAAACCGATGCACCTGTGTCGACGCAGCACCACAATCCTACGGACCCCATCTTGGCCGGGAGATACAATCCGGCCTCACCAGAGTTATTCACCGTAGGAGGTTTCGGTGGAGGTTTCGGTCGTCCTGGGGGTGGATGATCATCCGAGATGCGCAACTCTGGACAATCCGCACGGTATTGCCCGTCTTTTCCGCATGACCAGCATCCTGATGTTCGATCATGGCTGCCGTATGGTTGTCCTCGCCCACGTCCATGCCCCCATCTTGACTGGTATCGTCGTGGCCATTGTTGTCTTTGTGGTTCACTGTTCCGCTGAATCGTCTCCTTTAACATCTTGTTTTCTTCTCTTAACCGTTGGATGCGGCTGCTTTGTCTTTCTTCTCCGGGGCAGTTGACTTGGCTGTCGGCCAGTGTTTCCGACGCTGGGAGATCTTAAATGCTTCCAGCTCTACGGCCGCATGCACCGCCGCATCCAAAGTCTTAGGCCTTGTCTGCCAGACTTCAAATCTCAGCTTATCACTGATGGCGTCCAGGGACTGATCCTTGGCAAGAGTATCTTGAATGTCGTCTCCGGCATCAGGATAAGCCAACTGTGTCAGGCGGGTTAACGCCTGAGCCAGGCCCGGAAGATCTTCACCCCTCTCGCGGTGTCTAGACCTCAGCTGAGACTTGTACAGGTCCATCTGATTCGGAGGGGCAAAGCGCTTCTCCATGGCTTCCTTCAGACGGTCGTAGTCGGTACTGCCCGGTGCAGACTTAAGGCTGGTTAATACTTGTTGTGCTGACCCCCGTAAAGCGACGGCTATGTATTGACCCTGTTGCTGGTACGTCCATCCATTTATCACGGCGCAGTGACCGAAGTGAGTCAAATAGTCTCGCCACGGCGTAGTACCGTCGTAGGTAGCGGCCTTCACCTTCGTCGTCTTCGGCTGACTAAGCTCTGCCCTGGGTGTTGACGTCTGTAACGGCTCATCACACATCATGGAAGGTGGTTAATCCCAGCTTCTTCTTGGCGGCGACCCGTCATGCCCCGGCGTCGTCCCAGATACGGCTTCGTCTCGACCCCGTAGCGGCGTCTCTGCGGCTCGGCGCCCTCTTTGCGGTCCGCCCGGACCAGAATGACTGTAATCTTCAACATTCGGTTGAGTCATCTCGTCGCTGGAACTGTGATTTCTCAGTATCGTGGACATCTGTCTCATCATGGCGGTCACCGCTGTGCATAATGCATTTGAGACATTACGCTGGTCTTCTACCTCTCGCCTCAGGTCAACGTCGGGCTGCTCATCTACTGGCTCACGCCCCCTCAGTTGATCTTCAGATCGTGGCGTCAGGTCGGCCGGTGGTTCCAACAGCACCGATTCGAGTTCTTGCGTGGAGAAGTCAAGAAGATTCTCAGAAGCCAGAGTAGCTGTAGTCGATCGCCCGGAACCTACGCCTCTTCCCGTGAGTCGGTGTCTGGGGAAGCTTCCGTCTGGTTCTCTTCATCGCTGATGGTGGTAGTCCAGCGACGAATTCTTCAGTAATATTCACGGTTGTCTGGTCCGGATCCATTCTATCCGCCAGGCTTGGTCTCCTTTCCATCGTCTCCCAGATGTTGGCCATCCCACCGCTGCCACCAGTTGAAACGTTTACGTGGGGAATGGATGTTTCAGATCCACAAGAGAGTGCGCAAGGTTCCCAAGACAAACTGTCAGGCTACCGGGAACGCACTCGTGCACTGATCTTGGCCAACGAGGGAGTTCGATTCAACCTGTCACCTTGTCTGGATCGAGGAGGTTGGAAAGGTAGACCTGTAATGACAACCAAAGCAAATTAATACAATACTGACATATAATTCTATGAGCAGGAATACAGGATTCAGATCGCGGTAGCGTACAATCCCTGCAAAGAAGATTCCTGATCTATGAATTAGCTTTACCTGTATTCTTATAGTTATCGTTAACCGAAGTTCAATATAATAGAAAGATATATACAAAATTATATAGCCCTAGCTATATCGCGATCAGGCCTGGTCACAGCCACAGTCTGGTCACGACCGGTTCTTTCGTGGTTAGGTCCAGCTTCTATCTTCCTTCCCCAGGTCTTCGTGGTTGGATCCAGCGTCTACCTTCCTTCCCCAGGTCTTCGTCCACTCCCGTATGGATGGACTCCCCTTCGTGTTTCGTCTTACACGACCTGGCCCTTCCGTGGTTATGTCCGGCGTGTATCTTCCTTCGCCCGGTCTTCTTTCCTCGGGCTGTATGGACTTCTCGTCGTCGTCGTGTCTCGTCTTACACGACCTGGCCGCTCCAAGCGTTGGTAAGTGTCAATGGATGCGGACGGCCTGGGCACGACAGTACTATCACAGTACAAAGGCTTCTACGGCACTGGTCCGTCTCTCTGTAACACCGCAGGACTATTCAACTGCACGGCTCACCACAGCAGCAGACGGCACCCCTCGTAGGAATACACCCCCAGGCTTCAGCGAACCCGCTCACGGCGACTCACTCCGCGGCCCGGCTACACGGTCCACATAGGATCGGACATCGATAACACACGGTGGATGGGTAGGCACCTGATTTAGTAACCCTCTATTGTATGGTCACCTGGTATATGAACCCTCTTCCTATACTACTGCCTGGTCACCTGGTATAGGAACCCTCTTTCTATACTACTGTATGGTCAACTGGTCTATGAACCCTCTTTCTATACTACTGCATGGTCATCCGCAATGAGTGGGCATCGGTCAAGGTTTCCCCCTTATATACTACTGTATGAGACAGTATTAATCTATGATTGGCCGTGAATTACTCAATATATGTACAGGGTGGTGAGAGACCGTATGCTTATGGGGCCGTGAATGGATAATCGTTTATGGTACGATTTACTGGGTATATATAGCAAACTCTAGACCTGGACCTATAGCTTGTGAGTGTTAGCGTGAATGTATTTCAACCCGTAGGTTGTGTTTTTAAGTACGTGTGTGCTTGGATAATTGTTTATGTAGGATTTGTGTTTGATTAGGTTTAACTGTACCCTCTTCACAGAGACGAGCGTCTCCTACCGGATACAGCTTAATCGATACCATTAACCACAGGGCCGTACTCGCACAACTGTTCAATACGGTTGAGTCAAGTAGAGATGCGGCTATGGCCATGCTATCAACACTAACGCCGTTAGTTAATTCCCAGAGCTAAACCTGCACGTCTGTGCTATACGGACGAGGATCAGGTAGAGTTAGAAATAACCATTAACGATAAGTGTCTATACCCTATCTCCCAGTGCAATACCCGCACAACTGTGCATTACGGTTGAGACAGGTAGAGATAGGAGTAGAGTTAACACAGCCCGGACGTGTGAATGTAAGTGAGTGTAAATGTATGCTATGATGTTATAGGATTCGGCGGCGGCACTTCTTCAATTCGGCGGCCTGGTCCCGGCCCGGCGGCGGCACGAATTCGGCGGCCTGATCACAACCCGTCTCCGGCCCGGCAATGTATTGGATTTCTTCTCCCCGGTACAATTGAGCGTGTTCTCACCTCGAAGTTTCTGCTGGTCTGCCTCGTTTCCGCGGGAGCCTAGCTTATATAGGGCTACCGCTCTTCTGCGGATAAAGGTAGAAACAGAACGTTCTCCTGCAGATAAAGGTAGAAACAAGTCGACGATGCCAGCGCCCTCTTTATTGTCAAAACATCACACTTCCCCCCGATCAGTTTATCTGGACTTCGCTGGATAAATATGGCTAAGGAGGAACAAACCATAATTCATAACGGACGTAACTGGTAAATCTCAGCTTCCAACTCTCTCTAGTTAATTCCTACGACGACCGCAAAGTTCACTGTCCTTATCTGCATATTCTCAATGTTGACTTCCGGATTCCTGACTGACGTCATCTACAGCGAAGCAAGTGAGCTCACCAGCGTTCCTTTTGCCGTCCCGACTGATCGTTTGAGATAACTTCACCGGGATTTCGAGGCATTGTCTGTCTCCCGGATTATTGTAGTTCATTCTAGGAAAATTACAGCGTTCAATTCCATCAGGTAAGTGAACCGCACACGTAAACACAATGTCACTTTCGATTTCACAGTAGTCACGTGTCAAGACACCAACAGTGATTTATTAAAGGGGATCCCAAGGGGTCGTTTGTATTCTGCACTTTCGTTACAATAACAAAGGACAGGCCAGTTACATCGCTCTTCTAAGATTTCAGAGAGACATCGGTAATTTTCCCTTATACAACAATTGTCAGTTAAACTAAACCATAGCAGTCCTACATTTACATAAGAGTAACCGGCCGAGTAGCTAGCAGGTTCCACACTGGTTAGCCGGTCTGAAAGAGCATGTTACTCGTCAAGGCTCTGTAGTGAACTTTATAAGGTGAAAACAAGGCCTTTGTCCTGGCATCCATTTAGGCACTCAAAATATAATGAAAGTACTGACAGTACTGACGTCGGGTTTCCTTCAAAATAGAAATTCAACCCCAATATATTCAACTCCAAGATATTCAACTCCAAAGAATATTCCCCTCTAAGATATTCAACTTCAAGATATTCAACTCCAAGATAGATATTCAACTCCAAGATATTCAACTCAAAGATAAATATTCAATTCCATGATATTCAAATCAAAGATAAATACTCCAGTCCAAGATATTCAACTCCAAGATTGTCAGCTCCCAAGATATTCAACTCCAAGATATTCAACCAACTCCAAGATATTCAGCCAACTCCAAGATATTCAACTCCAAGATATTCAAGCCCAAGATATTCAACTCCAAGATTTCACAGCTCAAAACAAATGTGAATTGCAATACAACACAAATTATTCAGCTAGAGAGAACAGCGCCTTCTTAAGAAATGATCAGATGATAATTAGGAATGTAGGAAACACGGATCTCTATTGATTCTTCTCGAAGTGAATCACTCAGTCATGAGGAATACAAGAAATTATAAAACATAGCTGAAAATCTCACCAGAAGAGTCGTAAAAATTATCCGATAAATTACAACAACAACAACAACAACAACAACTCGTGTTGCTTTGTAACCGACGTACATTGTAGTCTTGCTCTTCGCGAAAAGTTTATGTCACGCCTAGAATGTATTATGTTGTAGGCTTGATATAATTGACAGGGTATGATTTTATAATTTGTGGTAACTGTATGCAATAAAGGACGCAATAAAGAACCAAGAATAACGTATCTAAAATTCAATTAAACTTGGCCTAAAGATGTTGGTACGACAATACTTTCATTATTTCTTACTTGAAGTATCCTGATCTCTACAGTTCAGAAAATCGACGTGGAGACAGATCAGATGTCGACCGTTGATTTCAGATATGCACGACCGAATCACCGAGGCAGCGTGCAGAGGTCATGGGGAGGTCACGCAACTGTAGTGCATGGGTCAAATTTGACAGACCGCTGGCATAATACGGGTTGACAAGCCATGACAAGTCAATCGGACAACAAAGGTACAAGCTTGAGCTCTCATGTGCACAGCAATATTGAAACATATTTCCAAGAAATGATTTGCGCATGTCGAAGAGATATAAAAAAGCAACACATTTTTATATATATTATCTAATCGAATATATTTAACAGTTATAGTTTAACGGAAAATATTTTGAAAATATGTTTGTGAATTCTCCAAAAGTATTTTGTGGTTGAATACTCATTATACATGTCAGATAGGCATTTAAACCAAATGCTGGCATTGCATCAAGCCAGTGACTGCAATCTATTCAGGAAACATGTCTTTGAAATGTAAATGAGTGGCAGGTTGCCTCTGACAATCTTTAATGGCAAAAACTTATGTTTGGGGCTTTGAATATTTGCATAAAAATTGGGATCTGGATTCTACAGGTGACCTGATACAAAATGCTGTTATATTTGTAATGTCTATGGAGAATTGAAGGAAACAGATTTTCTAAATTTAGAGAGTTATCCCTCAAATCCTTGGTTTTTTGGTTGTTTTGTAGCAGTGTCTTGTCATATTATACAACTTCGACATGGGCGAGCTATTTTGTGCAAATATATTCTAGTATTACTGCTTTATATGGAAAGAAATGCTTCTCTAAATGAGGTTGCAAGGATGGATGCCAGAAGAAAGGCCTTAAAATTTCAAGAGTGTAAAGTTGCCCAAATATTGTTCAGGAAGATGTATCATTTCTATCCACATCTTAACCTATGACCTTTGAAATTATGTCGGCCAATCATAGACCATGAACTAAAATGGTTGACCATGTCCACAAACCATGGTCGACCATAACCCAAACAATTTTCAACATATGAAAATCATGGTTTAGCATTGATCCTGATATCCAGTTAAAATTGCTATAGCCAGTTACTGGTGGTCAACTGTGTCTTTAATCTACGGTCTAAATCCATATATGTCTCACTTTCTAAACAAGATGATTCCTGAAGATTTAATGTTCTTTGAATGGCTCTAGTGTGCATTATAGTAACACAAGAATGGTTTAAAAGGATACAGCATTATTCTGAAATGCATGGAATCACAGCTAATTTTCATTACAAAATTCAGAACTTGATCAAAATAATTATTTATTATTTCTCTAATCGTATTTCAAATTTGAACAAAATATGTTAACAGCACTGTTGTTTAAGAATGAACTGAATGCTGAAAAAGCAACAACAAGTTGCAGCTGTATTTCAATATGAACTTTAAGCTCCGATACATATTAATTTAAGACATGCAAACATCTCCATAGTTCCAGCCTGACATGATTATCCATCATTAAGATGAGTATTCTAAAGAATGTTAAAACTTGTACATCTTCATAGAGAGGAGAATCTCCCCGCCTTTTGTGCAACCTATTTAAAACCTGTTCTATCACCTTTTGAAGAGAGTTCTACAAGGGCAGATAACTCTAGATAAGATTGAGCATGGTTGAAGATGGTGTACACTTGTCTGGCCTGCTCATCCATGACCAACCAGTCGACCATGGTCTGGTAATGTTTGGAAAGTTTGACCAGGGTCAAATGCAAGGTATTTCATTGCCGACTATGGCAGTCCATGATATTCCATCAAATTCTATGGTCTTGTTCGCACACATATTCAACAAACAGAACAGGCTTTTCCCAAACGTCATTGAAGTATGATTATGTGTAACAAGCAAAAATATCAGCAGAATTAGTCTCTAGAGGAGATATGCCGCCGCCTGCTGATCACATAAAAAACTTCACACTCTACATTAAGTAGAAATTGCTCAGAATAAAGAAAACGTGATCTCTCTTTAGCTTTTCACGGGAAATTGGGGACCTTTCCCGCATTTAAAATATTCAATTTTTCACTTGCAGTAATTAGACTTGGGTCACGAAAGGAGGGGAGGATTTTCATTGATCTTTGTCAGGTGGAGAGTGTAATGACATACGGCGACGACCATCGAGTGCCATAAGGGATAACATCGATGCCGTCAAATGGTCTTTGCGAGTTGCCATTTCGCAGAGAAATTGTGATGATATCTCCGGACCCAGGTCTGGAATTATGCCTCTCTCGGCTATCATTAAGCTAACTGTTTACGGAGGCTAGCCCTAAGGGGGTGTTGATTAATTCTCATACAAGACACTCTAAGTACCGCCGGTTACATTTTTTCCGCAGTACATACAATTCCATTCCAGTTCTTCAAAAGACAGGAATCCTGCTAGTAACGAGATATCTCTGGAGCAAATTAGGAGCTTATGAGAGAGAAAAAAACATCCCACGAGTATATAATAATTTGGTTGATCAGCTGGGGAAATCAGCGCAAAGTTAATGGGAGCGATTAGGAGAAAGTAAAGCAGCATTCATGCAAACTTTCCGGTTCAAACAGAGATTAGTGGTAGTTCAGGATACACATTCTCCATACCTCATATCGCCAACAATATATCCCAATTACCCCAGCATGGACAAGGTACAGTCACAATCTATCCCAATAGACCCAGCCTGGATAAGGTACAGTAACAATCTATCCCAATAGTCCCAGCCTGGACAAGGCACAGTAACAATCTATCCCAATAGCCCCAGCCTGGACAAGACACAGTGACAATCTATCCCAGTAGCCCCAGCCTGGACAAGGCACAGTAACAATCTATCCCAATAGCCCCAGCATGTACAAGGTACAGTAACAATCTATCCCAATACCCCCAGCCTGGACATGGTTCAGTCACAATCTATCCTAATAGCCCCATCCTGGACAAGGTACAGTCACAGTCTACCCCATTACCCACAGTGTGGCAAGGTACAGTCACAATCTATCCCAGTAGCCGCAGCCTGGACAGGGTACAGTCACAATCTATCCCAATAGCCCCAGCCTGGACAAGTTACACTCACAATATATCCCAATACCTCCAGTGATGGACCAGGTACAGTCACAATCTATCCCAATGCCCCAAGCCTGGCAAGGCACAGTAACAATCTATCCCAATAGTCTCAGCCTGGACAAGGTACAGTAACAATCTATCCCAATAGTCTCAGCCTGGACAAGGCACAGTAACAATCTATCCCAATACCGCCAGCCTGGACATGGTTCAGTCACAATCTATCCCAATAGCTCCAGCCTGGACAAGGTACAGTCACAATCTATCCCAATAGTCTCAGCCTGGACAAGGTACAGTAACAATCTATCCCAATACCCCCAGCCTGGACATGATTCAGTCACAATCTATCCTAATAGCCCCATCCTGGACAAGGTACAGTCACAGTCTACCCCATTACCCACAGTGTGGCAAGGTACAGTCACAATCTATCCCAGTAGCCGCAGCCTGGACAGGGTACAGTCACAATCTATCCCAATAGCCCCAGCCTGGACAAGTTACACTCACAATCTATCCCAATACCTCCAGTGATGGACCAGGTACAGTCACAATCTATCCCAATGCCCCAAGCCTGGCAAGGCACAGTAACAATCTATCCCAATAGTCTCAGCCTGGACAAGGTACAGTAACAATCTATCCCAATAGTCTCAGCCTGAACAAGGCACAGTAACAATCTATCCCAATACCGCCAGCCTGGACATGGTTCAGTCACAATCTATCCCAATAGCTCCAGCCTGGACAAGGTACAGTCACAATCTATCCCAATAGTCTCAGCCTGGACAAGGTACAGTAACAATCTATCCCAATACCCCCAGCCTGGACATGGTTCAGTCACAATCTATCCCAATAGCCCCAGCCTGGACAAGGTACAGTCACAATCTATCCCAATAGCTCCTGCCTGGACAAGGTACAGTCACAATCTATCCCAATAGTCTCAGCCTGGACAAGGTACAGTCACAATCTATCCCAATAGCTCCAGCTTGGACAAGGTACAGTCACAATCTATCCCAATAGTCTCAGCATGTACAAGGTACAGTAACAATCTATCCCAATACCCCCAGCCTGGACATGGTTCAGTCACAATCTATCCCAATAGCCCCAGCCTGGACAAGGTACAGTCACAATCTATCCCAATAGCCCCAGTGGTGGACCAGGTATAGTCACAATCTATGCCAATACCCCCGGCCTGGACAAGGCACAGTAACAATCTATCCCAATAGCCCAAGCCTGGACAAGGTACAGTCACAATCTATCCCAATAGTCCCGTTCTGGACAAGGTGCCGTATAGTCACAGTCTATTTCAATAGCCCCAGTCTAAACAAGGTACAGTCACAATCTATCCCAAAGTCCCAGCCTGGACAAGGTACAGTCAGAATCTATCCCAATAGCCCCAGTCTAAACAAGGTACAGTCACAATCTATCCCAATAGCCCCAGCCTGGACAAGGTACAGTCATAATCTCTCCCAATAGCCCCAGCCTGGACAAGGTACAGGAACAATCTACCCCAATAGCCCCAGCCTGGACAAGGTGCAGTCACAATCTATCCCAATAGCCCCGCCTTGGACAAGGTGCAATCACATTCTATCCAAAGAGCCCCAGCGTGGACAAGGTAGGGTCACAATATATCGCAATAGCCCCAGCCTGGACGAGACACAGTCACAATCCATCCCAATAGCCCCAGTATGGACAAGGTACAGTCACAATCTATTCCAATAACCCCAGCATGGACACATGCTGGGGTCACAGTCTATCCCAGTTTCCCCAGCCTGGACAAGATACAATTATAATCTATCCCAATAGCCCCAGCCTGGACAAGGTACAGTCATAATCTATCCCAATAGCCCCAGCCTGGACAAGGTACAGCCACAATCTATCTCAGTGCCTCAGCCTTGACAAGGTTCAGCCACAATCTCTTCCAATAACCCCAGCATCGACAAAGTACCGTCACAGTCTATCCCAATAGCTCCAGCATGGACAAGGTACAATCACAATCTATCCCAATAACCCCAGCATGGACAAAGTACCGTCACAGTCTGTCTCAATAGGTACAGTCAGTGACCTAATAATCCCTTCATAGAAACTGTACATAAATGTTCACCCTCTAGACGGAAATATTGGCCAGAGTGAATCGGGATATATTACAGCCATATATTGTTGGATCTCTTCGTTTCATTATGTGATTTTATTCGGTACATGTATCATAGGCCGATACAAATTGGACTTAAAATGTGTGACTGGATGACTGGTACAATATTGGGGAATTAACCGTTCTTGTATTGAAACTAGAGCTCATTGAACAACAATGGCCCCTCGTCGACAGCCATCTCTCACACATACAAACTGGGTAAGCATGTGTAGTCCAACTCTTGGTGATTGCGTCAAAAATCAATCAGTGAAGTTAACGAGATTGTTAACTCATTCGAGAGAACATCCCGACAATATTCAAGATGATTTTAACCATTTAGTTGGAAGAAATTATGAACAACGCCCATGACTGTTGGTAATTAAGCAGAAAGTTTATGTTTAACAACCAAAAGTTAATCATATCATCGACTCTTTGGGGAAAACAATCCTAAAAATCCTCCTATAATATGGCGACAGTTGTGTGAACACACATATGGTTACCTCCCCATAATCGTGACTTGTAAACCCCTGATACAAAAGGTTAAACAAATGAAATAGAATCTCACTGCAACCAAGTCGCCTCGAAATCATGTTAGAAATAGATAACGTTAGTCAGTGGTCACTATTTCATTGATGGAATTGTAATATTTTCGATTTTAGCAGTCCTAAATGCCTTTATATTTTGGTTTTCTCTTATTTTCCAGAAATGGAGGAAATTTAAAAGATACCAAGATGCCTCGAGGGAATTTTCAATTGAAAAAGCCTAAAGTGTGTTCACTTGGCCCTTCATGTGGAAAATACATGTACAGAACTTGGAGTTTTAAAAGCACATATTCAAATGCAATCACTGCATATTACTCGATCTCTCAGAGAAACATGATGATGCCGCCTGCATGGCAAAGATGAGGTTATATAGACGTTACATCCATTTAAATTATACCTCATTTCACTAAACAAACTTTTGTCGAGGGATGAGTACCTTGTCGTTAGGTTCTTGTTTTGAAAATTCGTAGTAACTAGCCCTAAATGGGCATGCGGTGCAATGGATAACGCGTCTGATTACGGATCAGAAGATTCCAGGTTCGAATCCTGGCAAGCTCGCAATTACATTTTCTTCCAATCAACAACTTGTAATTTTGTGATACAAACTCTCTATCTCCGAAACCATTTGGCGCAGATTACATAATCCACGGCATCAGAAAAATAGAAGTCCACGGTACATGGACCTTATTATCAAAGTTCTGTTTTTTAATTGTAATATTTTCCATTTTTAGTAATCTTATGTGTCTTCTTTTTTGCCGAGCTGGAAGAAGTTTTTAAGAAACAACGATGCCAGAACATTTTACGTATCTCGTAAAGCATGAATTGTGTTCACTTGAACCTTCATGTTAAACCACATGTACATTACAACACATGTACATGGCTTAGTGATTTAACACATGTACATGGCTTAGTGATTTAACACATGTACATGGCTTAGTGATTTAACACATGTACATGGCTTAGTGATTTAACACATGTACATGGCTTAGTGATTTAACACATGTACATGGCTTAGTGATTTAACACATGTACATGGCTTAGTGATTTAACACATGTACATGGCTTAGTGATTTAACACATGTACATGGCTTAGTGATTTAACACATGTACATGGCTTAGTGATTTAACACATGTACATGGCTTAGTGATTTAACACATGTACATGGCTTAGTGATTTAACACATGTACATGGCTTAGTGATTTAACACATGTACATGGCTTAGTGATTTAACACATGTACATGACTTAGTGATTTAACACATGTACATGGCTTAGTGATTTAACACATGTACATGACTTAGTGATTTAACACATGTACATGACTTAGTGATTTAACACATGTACATGACTTAGTGATTTAACACATGTACATGGCTTAGTGATTTAACACATGTACATGGCTTAGTGATTTAACACATGTACATGGCTTAGTGATTTAACACATGTACATGGCTTAGTGATTTAACACATGTACATGGCTTAGTGATTTAACACATGTACATGGCTTAGTGATTTAACACATGTACATGGCTTAGTGATTTAACACATGTACATGGCTTAGTGATTTAACACATGTACATGGCTTAGTGATTTAACACATGTACATGGCTTAGTGATTTAACACATGTACATGGCTTAGTGATTTAACACATGTACATGACTTAGTGATTTAACACATGTACATGGCTTAGTGATTTAACACATGTACATGGCTTAGTGATTTAACACATGTACATGGCTTAGTGATTTAACACATGTACATGACTTAGTGATTTAACACAGGTACATGACTAAGTGATTTAACACATGTACATGACTTAGTGATTTAACACATGTACATGGCTTAGTGATTTAACACATGTACATGGCTTAGTGATTTAACACATGTACATGGCTTAGTGATTTAACACATGACTAAGTGATTTAACACATGGCTTAGTGATTTAACACATGTACATGCTTAGTGATTTAACACATGTTACACATGTACATGGCTTAGTGATTTAACACATGTACATGGCTTAGTGATTTAACACATGTACATGGCTTAGTGATTTAACACATGTACATGACTTAGTGATTTAACACATGTACATGACTTAGTGATTTAACACATGTACATGACTTAGTGATTTAACACATGTACATGGCTTAGTGATTTAACACATGCACATGGCTTAGTGATTTAACACATGTACATGACTTAGTGATTTAACACATGTACATGGCTTAGTGATTTAACACATGTACATGGCTTAGTGATTTAACACATGTACATGGCTTAGTGATTTAACACATGTACATGACTTAGTGATTTAACACAGGTACATGGCTTAGTGATTTAACACAGGTACATGGCTTAGTGATTTAACACATGTACATGGCTTAGTGATTTAACACATGTACATGACTTAGTGATTTAACACATGTACATGGCTTAGTGATTTAACACATGTACATGGCTTAGTGATTTAACACATGTACATGGCTTAGTGATTTAACACATGTACATGACTTAGTGATTTAACACATGTACATGGCTTAGTGATTTAACACATGTACATGACTTAGTGATTTAACACATGTACAGGTCTTAGTGATTTAACACATGTACATGGCTTAGTGATTTAACACATGTACATGGCTTAGTGATTTAACACATGTACATGGCTTAGTGATTTAACACATGTACATGGCTTAGTGATTTAACACAGGTACATGGCTTAGTGATTTAACACATGTACATGGCTTAGTGATTTAACACATGTACATGGCTTAGTGATTTAACACATGTACATGGCTTAGTGATTTAACACATGTACATGGCTTAGTGATTTAACACATGTACATGGCTTAGTGATTTAACACATGTACATGGCTTAGTGATTTAACACATGTACATGGCTTAGTGATTTTACACATGTACATGGCTTAGTGATTTAACACATGTACATGGCTTAGTGATTTAACACATGTACATGGCTTAGTGATTTAACACATGTACATGGCTTAGTGATTTAACACATGTACATGGCTTAGTGATTTAACACATGTACACTTAGTGATTTAACACAGGTACATGGCTTAGTGATTTAACACATGTACATGGCTTAGTGATTTAACACAGGTACATGGCTTAGTGATTTAACACATGTACATGGCTTAGTGATTTAACACATGTACATGGCTTAGTGATTTAACACATGTACATGGCTTAGTGATTTAACACATGTACATGGCTTAGTGATTTAACACATGTACATGGCTTAGTGATTTAACACATGTACATGGCTAGTGATTTAACACATGACATGGCTTAGTGATTTAACACATGTACATGACTTAGTGATTTAACACATGTACATGGCTTAGTGATTTAACACATGTACATGGCTTAGTGATTTAACACAGTACATGTTAGTGATTTAACACATGTACATGGCTTAGTGATTTAACACATGTACATGACTTAGTGATTTAACACATGTACATGGCTTAGTGATTTAACACATGTACATGACTTAGTGATTTAACACATGTACATGACTTAGTGATTTAACACATGTACATGGCTTAGTGATTTAACACATATACATGGCTTAGTGATTTTACACATGTACATGGCTTAGTGATTTAACACATGGACATGGCTTAGTGATTTAACACATGTACATGGCTTAGTGATTTAACACATGTACATGGCTTAGAGATTTAACACATGTACATGGCTTAGTGATTTAACACAGGTACATGGCTTAGTGGTTTAACACATGTACATGGCTTAGTGATTTAACACATGTACATGGCTTAGTGATTTAACACATGTACATGGCTTAGTGATTTAACACATGTACATGGCTTAGTGATTTAACACATGCACATGGCTTAGTGATTTAACACATGTACATGGTTTAGTGATTTAACACATGTACATGGCTTAGTGATTTAACACAGGTACATGGCTTAGTGATTTAACACATGTACATGGCTTAGTGATTTAACACAGGTACAAGGCTTAGTGATTTAACACATGTACATGGCTTAGTGATTTAACACATGTACATGGCTTAGTGATTAACACATGTACATGGCTTAGTGATTTAACACATGTACATGGCTTAGTGATTTAACACAGGTACATGGCTTAGTGATTTAACACAGGTACATGGCTTAGTGATTTAACACATGTACATGGCTTAGTGATTTAACACATGTACATGGCTTAGTGATTTAACACATGTACATGGCTTAGTGATTTAACACATGTACATGGCTTAGTGATTTAACACATGTACATGGCTTAGTGATTTAACACATGTACATGGCTTAGTGATTTAACACATGTACATGGCTTAGTGATTTAACACATGTACATGGCTTAGTGATTTAACACATGTACATGGCTTAGTGATTTAACACATGTACATGGCTTAGTGATTTAACACATGTACATGGCTTAGTGATTTAACACATGTACATGACTTAGTGATTTAACACATGTACATGGCTTAGTGATTTAACACATGTACATGGCTTAGTGATTTAACACATGTACATGGCTTAGTGATTTAACACATGTACATGGCTTAGTGATTTAACACATGTACATGGCTTAGTGATTTAACACATGTACATGGCTTAGTGATTTAACACATGTACATGGCTTAGTGATTTAACACATGTACATGGCTTAGTGATTTAACACATGTACATGGCTTAGTGATTTAACACATGTACATGGCTTAGTGATTTAACTTAGTGATTTAACACATGTACATGGCTTAGTGATTTAACACATGTACATGGCTTAGTGATTTAACACATGTACATGGCTTAGTGATTTAACACATGTACATGGCTCAGTGATTTAACACAGGTACATGGCTTGGTGATTTAACACATGTACATGGCTTGGTGATTTAACACATGTACATGGCTTAGTGATTTAACACATGTACATGGCTTAGTGATTTAACACATGTACATGGCTTAGTGATTTAACACATGTACAGGGCTTAGTGATTTAACACATGTACATGGCTTAGTGATTTAACACAGGTACATGGCTTAGTGATTTAACACATGTACATGGCTTAGTGATTTAACACAGGTACATGGCTTAGTGATTTAACACATGTACATGGCTTAGTGATTTAACACATGTACATGGCTTAGTGATTTAACACATGTACATGGCTTAGTGATTTAACACATGTACATGGCTTAGTGATTTAACACATGTACATGGCTTAGTGATTTAACACAGGTACATGGCTTAGTGATTTAACACATGTACATGGCTTAGTGATTTAACACATGTACATGGCTTAGTGATTTAACACATGTACATGGCTTAGTGATTTAACACATGTACATGGCTTAGTGATTTAACACATGTACATGACTTAGTGATTTAACACATGTACATGGCTTAGTGATTTAACACATGTACATGGCTTAGTGATTTAACACATGTACATGACTTAGTGATTTAACACATGTACATGGCTTAGTGATTTAACACATGTACATGGCTTAGTGATTTAACACATGTACATGGCTTAGTGATTTAACACATGTACATGGCTTAGTGATTTAACACATGTACATGGCTTAGTTTGTATCAATTTGATCGAAAACGTTAAACAAATGAAATGATATAAAACTGAAACCAATTGTCATAGAAACTCATTTTAGAAATAGATAACATATTCCACGGCCACAGGAAAATCAGATGTCAACAGTAAGTTCCTTATATTCAAAGTGCATTGATAGTATTGTAATATTTTCGATTTTAGTTGCCCTAAATTCATTTATAGTTTCAGTCCTCTTGTTTTCCAGAGCTGGAGGAATTTTGTAAGATGCAAGGATCAATTAGGGTTTTTTCGTATTTCGCAAAGCCTAAGTTGTTTTTACCTGTCTCTTCGTGTGGAAAATACATGTACGTTGAGTTTTAAGACACACACCGTTTGACTACAATCATTATTACTGCACATTTTTCGATTCCACAGATAGTATGTTGATGACTGAACGGCAAAGATGTGGTTATATAGACTCGAAGTCCACTCAAATCAAATGTTTCGTCAACTAACCTTTATTGAGGGATGAGGGTCTGACCTTTGTGTTCTTGTTCGTCGTTCCTGGCAATTATGGGCAATTATGGGATTCTGGTGCAATGTATCTGACTACAGAACAAAAGATCCCAGATCCGAAGGTTCGAGGCAAGCTCGCAATAACAAATTTTCCCATCTGCGACTTTTAGTCTTGTTATACAAAAGATTGAACAAATGATATAGAATCTCACTCTATAAAAACGGCATAGAAAATCATTCAAGAAATACATAACATAATTCACAGCATCAGAAAAGAAAGTAAGAAGTAAAACGTAAGTACCTTATTCTCAAAATTCATTTATGGAATCCGAAGAGAGTTTTATAGGATACAAAGATAGCATTATAGTTGGTAATAGAGCGTAAAAATGTTCGCCACATGAATAGCCGCAATAAAAGCGCGGCTGAGATACTAACGCTACATTCGAGAATCCACCGAATTCTCGGGTCTGAATGTTAGGTATCGACGAATGCTTTCCTGTAGAGTCATATGGTTGCTTTTTAGTCGCCAGACGTAAATTTTTTCCACCTATTGCATATCGCTTCAATTTCTAATTTTCTTATAAAAAGCGTTAAACAAACGAAATAGTATATACAACTGCAACAAATTGTTTATTTTATTCGTCCTAAATGCATTATATTACTATTCCTCTCATTTTCCAGAGGAAATTTTGTAAGATACATGGACACCATTAGGGGATTTCGAAACGCCTGAAGTGTTTTTACTTCATCGTTCATGCGGAAAATACATGTACAGGGATCAGTGTTCTTATCACACACCTTTCGACAGCAATAACCGCACATTGCTCGACCTCACATAGAAACAAATTCACTCAAATCTGAGTACCTGATCTATAGGTTCAACTTTATTAAACATTGAATATTAAATATAGAGGAAATCATTTTCAGATTCACACATGATACATTCAGTGTGTAGAAGCGCCATATTCAAAGGACAACACGTTTTGCAGTGTAGGTTCAGTTGTCGGCACTAGAAGACATGGCATCAGACCAGAGTTAATCACTTCCGGGTCGGAGCCCTCGAAATACAATGTTTGGAAATTTGAGAGCAGATCATTGTGGATTTTATGAGCTGTGCTTTTTCAGCATTTCTGATACATCTGATATTTCAAATTGCAGATGAGGCTTCAAACTGGTGTTGATTTGTGCCACTTTGTGGAAAGCATGGCGGATGGAGACATGTTCAACGAGGGGTAAGAAGGCTCCCTGTTTACATATTGAATGACATTCGGTAATTACAAGCGCTTAGTCCGTCATTCATATTTCAACCGTTGTCCATTAAAGAAACACCGATCAGCTGTCAATGGCGGTAATTTGAAATTTCCATGGTCAACTCCTGTTAAGACTTTAACAGTCAATGTCCCACAAGGTGAATATTGTCATGCCAAGTGGATTTATGCATCTAGAGTTTTTTTAATGCTAATACATAACAAGCAACAAAAGTAATAGTGTTCTGATGCCTGTCACAATAGATTTTCACATTTGACCAGAGAACTTCAAATCGTCACTATGGTTATAGTTTTGACTTGATCAGCCCAATTTTCGCCAGGCTGACTCAGGAACAACGTACAAATATTGAGGCTATTTCAAATTTATGTTATTAAATTATTAACTGCTGTCAAACCGATATGGCCAGACTCGAGAGCCTCCTTAAACGTTCAATGCGTCTGGTACTCGGCTGTGATAGTTCGTTAAGCTCTCGTGAAATGTTTTATCGCTTAAATTGGTATCCTTTGTCTTATAGATACCGTTTTAATCTTGTTGTTTTAGTTTATAAAATTTTAAATGGTCAAGCTCCATCTTATCTGAAATCTCTTATTAATGTACATTCGTCAGGTAGAAATTTAAGATCCAACTCAAATGACCTTTTAACTGTACCATTCGCTCGTACGGAGCTTTTAAAGCACGCTTTTAGAATAGCTGCTCCTACGCAGTACAATATTTTACCTTTACATATTAGAAAATGTGAAAGTCTACGGAGTTTTAAAACTGCCTGTTTTAAGTTTTATTTTGATGATTTTAGAAAGACTGAACATTTATCTTAATTTATTACATATTTACAAGAATTTAACTGACATATCAAATTTCTTATATTAACCTCTATCATTGTGCTTATATATTGTTTTAATCGCGACACACTTGATTTGATTTCTGTATGATCCTCTCATATGCTTTTATTATTTGTAGTATTTATTTGTTATTCAACCAGTTATAGCTCTCGACCCTGATGAAAAGAGGCTGCTGTCCTACTTAGGTCATCGAGATTAAATAAAGATTATTATTATTATTATTATTATTATTATTATTATTATTAATAAAATAAAATATTTTTTAGATTTAATTTTAATTAATTTCTCAGTTATTAATTTTTTTTTGCCAACTGTTGGTGAAACAAACATCATACTGATAATGATGGGTAACATCTCTTGTATTCTTATGCCATTTCCGCGACAATATGGAGACCTTTTGGAGGAAATGTAGGCAAAGAAAGGCTGATTTGTCAGTGCTAGGGCCAAATAGTCAATGCCAAAAATGACGAGGTCCACTTAACACAGCTGGTAGTTATTAGCAAATTAGCTTTTGAGATACAATAAATTATAAATGGAAGAATGGAAAATCACATAGATACAATTACATGTACTTTTTTTCAAAATCTAGACCTCGGTTCAAATCTTCAATGCTTCAATAATTTATGTATAAATCCACTTCATATCAGTTTAGAACCACATGAATTAATAATTAATCATATCACCTGTACCAGCTCAGATGTTTGTTCCACATACAAAGAATATCCAAAAAGCCTTTTGCATTTGTAACTTTGATGAGACAAATAAAATCTGATAACAGTCATTAATTAATCTGACTGTTGATGGCTTCACACTTTTGTGTGTCTATTGTCAGTCGCAGTTGCATCATAGCACATACTTTTTCTTCATTTTATTTTCAGTATCTCCAGGATTATAAGTTTGTAATTTTTTCTTTAATATTCAGATTAGAGATCTTGCGGGCAGCAAGGAACATGGATTACAGGCACCAAATATTAGCAAGTCCCCCCTCCTCTGCACACACCAAATAGTTTTTCTGGTATTTCGCTAAGTTGCCACTTCAATGTTTCACCAAACAGTTAACGGTTTAAGTGAGTCAACTTCCATCTGTCTTCACCTTTCGTGGTTGTATTATGTAGCAGAGATCAGCAAATGACCATCAGATATGTTGTCATTGAATGTTGTGCTTTGACAAGTGTGTCTGTTCGCAAACACTGCATTCATGGACTTGAAATCAGACACAGAATATATTCCTCAGTGTTATTTATGAGGTTCTCATTAACAATATCCGTTTACAAGTAATATGTGCATCTTTCTAATTACTGCCAACCAGATGTTGATCAGATGTAGATCCATCCAATTGAACTAACATATATCCTCTTGATGAGAGTTGTGTATACCATAAACACGTCTGTGTTATATTTTTGGATGTGTTGTGTACACATTTGTGTATATTGCTGTCACTTATTATAGGATTAAACGTCTTTGATCTTTGTATCAACATCAAATTTTAATACATTTGATAGATTACTGGGATGACACACCGATTACATGGAGAAATTAACCACTGTCATGAAGGAAATTTTTAGCAAATTTAGTCTAAATTAGCAACTTGTAAACAAATTATGTTTTGTCAGATTTTGAATTTAATTTTCTTTATTTTTAGGTTTCAATTTGAAAATTTCCATAAATAAATGAATTAAAATAATAAAAAAATAATTTAAAATAGTGTTTATCATATCTAGTCAATGCTTCATACTTCTCATTATAGGCAGAAGGATTGTCTAATTGGTGCTTTTTACCAGATGGAAAAATATGTACAGGTTAGTGAGATATTGTACTTTTTACTTGTACCTCAGTCTTAAGTCATATGGGGCAAACTGAGGGAAAATTATAAAGGGGTAGTCTTGGTATATATGCTGTAAAATATCTATGTGTGCATAGTTTTATCTGTGCCTTCTTAACATAGTTTGGTGATGGGTATTGTTTGTTCAGAAGAGAGCATTCTTTATTTCAACAATAGTTTCATGACTGACAGGCATCAGACCAGAGTTAATCAGTTCCGAATCGGAGCCCTCGAACTACATTGTTTAGAAATTTGATCATTGTGGGTTTTATGAGCTGTGATTTTTCAGCATTTCTGATACATCTGACATTTCAAATTGCAGATGAGGCTTCAAACTGTACTTCCTGGTGTTGATTTGTGCCACATTGAGGAAAGCATGAAAGTAGAATCACACAAATCCTTTGATCAATTTATGGTGTTGCTTCATATCGACAAAAAATGGAGTTTATCAAGCTTAATAAACTCCATGGACAAACGGAGTCGCACATTGACTGAATCTGTATGGTGAATTCTTTAACGGACGACGGCTGAATATTGAATGACAGACTAGACGCTTGTATTATGTATTATAAGATATCCTAAGACAACAACACCAGCAACATGAATTATCCCTCCATTGCGTTCTCTGTGATCAACAATCAAACTAAAGTTCGCCTGATGGATTAAAGGAAATGTCTGAACTTCAAAACTGGCTGTATCTCCAGTGACCCCGAATGCAGATATAATTTCCGCGAACACGCTTTTTGCGCAGATCACGGTATAGATATGCCAATCTTTAATGAACCTTTCTCAACTTCAAGCACAGCCTTTACAGGCTATAATAAGTCGCTTTTATTAATCCAAGAACATCTTGCATACGAAACTGCTTTATCTCTGATATTGGAACACAGGATAGCCTGGGCGGTCTATTGTTTTCTTTTGCTCTCACCGACAATCACGGTGGACAGTGACGTCGAGGGTTAAACTAAATTTTCTTGAAGTTTCCAGCATAACGTTATTTTGGAGATAACCGGACAGCGATGGAAGACATTTTCAATAAAAGAACCGATTTGATTAATAGTGACCCTGTCCTTTCTAACCTGATTCTAATCGTCCGTATTCATGATAATACTCCGAATAACCAGTAATTTCCACTCGTTTCAAGCATCGATCATACCGTGCTTATAACGCATGTGCATGCTTCTGTGTACTTTCATACTGTGAGTGAATTGAGAAATCTCGTGGAATATTTAACCCATTTTATATCATTAATCACTGACAATAATCTTTTATTCTAATGAAGGGGATATCTTGGACATACTCATTGGTCAGGTCCATTGTACAATCGTCTGGCTTACATACGGTTTCCAGATAGTGTCTCAGGCGAAAACCATGCGTTCTATGAATGCCTTGGTACTGTATATAACAACTGTAGTTATATATCAGCCCTAGTTGTGATCTACTTGGCAAGCATGGCTCAGTGATAAAAAGTGAATTATATTAAGAGTATACCGTCTCTTCAGGTAGCAGTTTTGATAAATGTTATAAAATATAATAATAATATACATGTTCAATAACCTTGTTATTGTATATTTGGTCTAATTCCGCTTAAGCCGGTGCTAGGGGCGGTATATGGTCATTCCGGTCAAGGTGTCCACATTAACAGCTAATACTAATAGCGTGGCTGAGATACCGAACATTACCGGAACCACACATGATCTGATCATCCTTGGCTGATGTCGTTACCGGAACCACACATGATCTGATCATCCTTGGCTGATGTCGTTACCGGAACCACACATGATCTGATCATCCTTGGCTGATGTCGTTACCGGAACCACACATGATCTGATCATCCTGATGTCGCTGATGTCGTTACCGATCTGATCATCCTTGGCTGATGTCGTTACCGGAACCACACATGATCTGATCATCCTTGGCTGATGTCGTTACCGGACCCACACATGATCTGATCATCCTTGGCTGATGTCGTTACCGGAACCACACATGATCTGATCATCCTTGGCTGATGTCGTTACCGGAACCACACATGATCTGATCATCCTTGGCTGATGTCGTTAGCGGAACCACACATGATCTGATCATCCTTGGCTGATGTCGTTACCGGAACCACACATGATCTGATCATCCTTGGCTGATGTCGTTACCGGAACCACACATGATCTGATCATCCTTGGCTGATGTCGTTACCGGAACCACACATGATCTGATCATCCTTGGCTGATGTCGTTACCGGAACCACACATGATCTGATCATCCTTGGCTGATGTCGTTACCGGAACCACACATGATCTGATCATCCTTGGCTGATGTCGTTACCGGAACCACACATGATCTGATCATCCTTGGCTGATGTCGTTACCGGAACCACACATGATCTGATCATCCTTGGCTGATGTCGTTACCGGAACCACACATGATCTGATCATCCTTGGCTGATGTCGTTGGGTTGTATGTAGTCAGAATATCGGCCTGTTGGATCGCGGCAGTTTTTCCAACACTACGGCATGTTATTTTAAGGCAAAACCTATAACATCATTTCTAAGACGCAAACGTTAATATAACGTCATGACATTTTTAATTCGTAAATATCGCTTACATAATGACTAACGGCTGTGTAATGTGGAATCGATTGTGCGTATTTCGATATAGAACTCAATGGCCCAAGTTTGTTCTCTTTCCCGCGTAAAAAGTGCTAAGTTATGTAATGGTGTAATAAAATAGTTTACTGCCTTTTTTAACTTGATTAAATACTAGCTATTTACAGGGAGGTATTTATATTTATATGTATTTATATGTATTTATAGGGCAACAAAATACAAACAATGACACTATCAATCAATTAATGGTCTCTGTCAAAATAAAAACCGAATGGGAAACGGAAACGGCAGATGTTATTCTATATTTAGCTTGATTGAAACCAGTAAATACCGGTATTGATAGACGCTTGGCTGCAAAAGATCAGTTCACAAGGAAAGATGGTGATTGAAATGTCTTGTTCATCTTATTTACTGATAGGCATTGATCAATAAATGGCATCATCTTCATGCGGCCTGTGCCCAATTTTGTGTTGTTTTATTGTATATTCGCAAAACGCACAATAACGCGCCAGGATATATACACCATTAACAAGCTGGTTTAAGAAGCAGAATTTCTATTTTAATTATATTTATCACATTTTCTAATCCCTACGTTCAATAAATGATTGACAAAGATTCCCGCACTACGGACTCTATTGCAATGATCCCCACCGAAGTAATAAAAAGAACGCCAACAGTCTGTCCTAGAAGAATATAAGGTGAACATGTATTTTAACTTTGAAGACCGTGCTTGATTAACTGCGATAGTCACTGTACGCCGAAGAGAGAACTGTTTAGCTTACTAACTATACATGGCTATAGGGAGCTGAATTGCAATGAGTAAAGGGATAATTGGAGAGAGACGATGTAGCTGTGTCTGGGCTGGTCACTGGTGTAGAACTGCCACACTGTCGGGGGAGGGGAGGAGGTGTTACTCTTCAAAGGACCTTGTACGTTAAGATGGACAACCCACCCCAGGTGAGGTACGATTGTAGATGAAAAATGAAACTTAAAATATGAAATGCTCGTCTCGATTAGCATAACTTGACTATGACATTTTTGTGAACTCTCTTTGAAATATTGGGAGCATGAGTGCCATGGTTTTTCAACAAGAGCTCCCCAAAGTGGTAGGTTTGTGTGAAATTGACAGTTTTGGGTTGAAAAGGCACGGTTTGCCTATCTGTAAATATATGAAGATAAACTATAACCACAAAAATATTCGCACATAACAGTCCTCTTTTGAATTCCCAGTTGTTCAATAAAGCACGTTTTGGTTACCGTTTATCTTCATATAAAAAATGAAAATTTATGGAATATTGGTTTTGGTCATTTGGTGTTCAATTTCAAATACGATAATTGGAGGAATGTTATATGTACCAGTACGAGGTGGCCGAATGGATAGAATCACTGGAAGAGTTATCGTTTTGATTGAATGATCTGCTGGTTCGAATCTCAAAATATTCGTCCAAAATATTTTAATAGTTTTATGCATTTTTCGATGTTTCACCATGATTAAATATATATGGGAATATTTGTTAGTAGAAAGAATGAGTGGAAATGGTCTATATCTCAAGATATAATATTCAGCAAATGTTGCGAAGTTTTATCTTCCCGTGCTAGCTTTGCCCGCGTGACTAGAGAATTGCACACAACAATATCTGAACTTATTTGATCAAGTTAGTATTTAGTCGTATCAAAAGTGGTCTCAGGGAACTAGTTCTGTGCGTTGCCTACTATATATATGTCCATGATGAAGAATATTTACTACCATTTGGGATGTAGGCGATATCAACAATGGTCTTGCCATTATCATTCCTGCTTGCCAGGCAAACAGACGAAATCAAGGCCAAATGAGAAAATGATCTGTTCACCAATCATAATGGGTGAATAGATAAATGTAGTTTACGGCCATAGCGCATCTATTTTAATCCTTACCGAAAACAGTTCTACCACCAGTAAAGACGTGGCGCAGGTGCAGCTGGTGATCAGCGTAAACCCAGAAGGACCAAATGAAACAGGTCGTGCAACAGTTACTATGGGCACGATGAACAAAGAGCATATGCATTCGGAACTTTAAACATTGGTGATTATCCTCATTCACCACATTGTGCGTGGTTGTCAGTCGAACGCCATATAGGATGCTCGTCACCTACTGCACATGAGGTATATTTACAGTATATTGCACACGCCAAAACAAAAATCACCCTACGAGAGTTGTCGTTGGTTCCCTTAAAAAAAATGAGTCTTGCGGACACTCAATTCAGCGAGTGGTGAGTAAAATCTATTCATTTCATTTCCGTATTCAACTTTTTATTTGCGCAATTAACGGCATTAACGTAACAGGGATGGCACGAAGATATCATATAACAGCATCAATTTAATAAGAGGGAAAACGGTGTAAAACCACGAGTAAAATATGCTTGGCCTTGCAAACTGCGCTCTCGGCTGTCATCCCGAATCCATTCAATTCCACTGGAGTCACGTGACGCGCTGTGAATAGACTGCTCATTGGGGCCGTTTGTCCATCTTATCGTACCAGGTCCTGGCTAACATGGCGGAACCTAGGGAAAAGCCGATCTCTGTCGGGTAGAATTTGTCGGAATATTGCTTCCATTCTTTCCAACGCCTGATGTGGATAGCTCCTTTATCCTGGTGGAATGAATAACTGGGCCAAGGTACGCTGTTTCCGACATAAGTACTCAGTACCCGTAGATATCATTTAGATTTTAGATTAATCTCTGCTCCTTCAGCCTCTTCCAGCCCTATGTACAAAAGAGAATAACGTTTGGTCTGGCTCAGAATCCTCTCCATCCTTACTTTCTGTATTATTGACTGTAGGTTACCATGTACTTCACTGGTTTTAACAAGAGCACCATACTAGTAACCCAAATCATATATGAGTCTTGGACAGCACATTCAATAGCCTGATAACGAAACTTGTGAGTTGCGGTGAGGTCCGTGCAATGAGTTGTGGTTAAATCGTTTTATATAATAGAGAGAGACATACAAGCGGCAAAAGAACATGGCATCTGCAGTATCAGGTTACTGATAACGATTTGACGCTCAAGTGATCCGATTTTCCCTCGGTCAGTGAAAACAGCGTCATTTTAGAAACTACTGTTAGCGATTCTCTTCAACATATATATTCAGTCATTGTTGTGCATTTCTTTATCATAACTTGTATAAAATCTGTCATTAAATAGAGGAAAGTCTGTGTGACGATTTACTATGGCCAAGAAGCTTGGGGACCATGACCAGAACTTCTGTATCATTCTAAGGATACGGGACTACGGCACACGACCTGCACCTTGATCCGGCCTGTAACGGGCTGCGGTCAAACCGCAGTGAGGTTGTTTGTATATTTAGAGGGAACCATGCTTCTGGAATAAGAAAGACGATATTAGTAGTGTAAATATAGTTTCCCATGACAGTCTGGCCAGTTATATACTTAATCAGGCCCGCAAGGGTACCGGTCTAAAAGGTGAGTGCGTTCGGGCCTGATTTCATGTCAGCCGGAAAGGGGGGAAATAGAAAAGTAGGTCCTAATAGTTTGGTTCATGAAAGATTCACGAGACAATGCATACAATAGCCAGTCATGTGTCTAGACAATGTTTCTGGACCTTTTCAGCGACACAAAGACTCGGACAATAGCCTCCTACTATCTATCAATATTTTCGGGCCATACAATTCCTACGTCGATAAACTGGTCGGTCACATACTTGATCAGACCCACAAGGGTACAGGTCTAATACTTGACTGTCTAGTTCTCCAGGCTGGGAAGGAGCGAAACAGGGCATAGTGATATTACATCCACACGGTGGCTAGCCACAACCTGATCAGGACTCAGAGTTTATATTCGGGTTCTGGTCTTACCGTTGGCTGTGTCCAGTCTTACTTCAGTGTTGTGTGGGGAATATATAGCATAAATCACTATCAATAATTGCTTACACACACATACGCATTGATGATATATGTCTCAACACAACACCATAGCCTGTTAATTCAGCCCTGAAGCTGGTCGAGAGGCCCGATAATTTAGAACTTTGTCTGGAGTTTTGTGGCAACGCCCGAGAGACGAGCCGAGGTGTCGAGAGACGCGTCTAGTGGGGTACTGAGGTTGCCGAGAGTATAATTGACGTTGGGGACGTCACAGTGGGAAACGGCCGGGGCCATTCCGTATATTACAGCCGCTTTGCAGGGAAGAATAACAACGCTTTTGAATATCCAACCAGGCCATGTAACAAGACACGGTGAGGGCGAGAAGATCTTTATAGCCCGTACGTCTACCGACATCCAACCATGCCGTGTATCAAGACCTTTATGAACGTCCCGGACGTAATATCCAAGAAGACCAGAGGGAACCTTGAGACGCCGGACCTGAGAGCGACGGTAGCCAGTGTTGCCGAGACTGTGGCCACGACCAGGCCCACACGACCAGGCCCATACGCGTTTAGCTAGGGCGATTGAAAATATTTGTATTTTTTCTCTATTGTATCGACGATTAAGGTAAAAGTAAGATGAAGTATAAATCGTATCTCAACTTGTAGACTAGGGATATTCTTTACATGATTTGTATGCGCTACCAAGAGCCTGTATTTGATTCACATATTCCTGGAATACATATTGTTGTTTTATTATTGTATAACTTGCTTTGGCTATCTCCGCAGGTCTCCGTTTCCTACCTCCTCGATCTAGACAAGGTGACTGGTTGAATCGAACTCCTTCATTGGCCGAGACTAGTGTCCGAGATTGTTCACGCCAGCCTGACAATTTGCCCGGGTTCGATCTGCAACTTCAGGCTGATCCATAGGCTAGGGATCGGGCCACCGTGCAATCTCGTCAACCTCCGCTACGGGAGCGGACGGCTTACGTTTCAGCAACAAGCAAAGTCATGTCAACAAGCAAAGTAAAAAAAAAAAATATTCAGCTTGATTCGCAATCTGTCTACGACAATGTGTTTTGGATGATGCAATTTCTTCCGCAAACAATGCCACTGGCCAGCTTAGACAGATACTGCAAAACTCACTGTTGACCACTGTAGGAACCATTAAACGGTGAATTCTGGTGACATTAAAAGGTTGCCATTCATATTAGAGGATTCCCAGTAGCCTGGGGATGCAATTTTATCTTAGTTTCCATTCTTTATATCCATAGAACCTCCGTAAAATATCATCAAGTGGCGCCGAGATGTCCTTAACTCAACGATAATGGAAACACTAGCGGATAATCCATCATAGTTAGCGGTAGTTTATGATCCTCCCCTAATGAAGCTTTAACACGGAGACGTGGACCAGACAGAAAATTATGAGCGTGTATATTAGGTCTGTTCACATAACCTTTCATCGAACATTTGGTGTTTGATAAACTGTTATTTTAGCGGTAGACGTTCTCAGATCGATAATTACCACAATAAATGTGCCTGTATATAACAAGGGGGTCGACGACAGAAATCTCACCATTATCCCTCCAGCCATGGACATTTGTTTTACAAAACTCGCCATTCCATTTGTGAAAAAATTATCTGTCGTTACTCTTTTATTATTGGCGCGTTTTATCATTGTTAGAGATTCTTTTGGCATGTTTCATGGCATAGCTGATATGAGGCGTTAAAGGTCAATTATTTTGAGTTTGTCAGACTAACATATTATTGGACCAGACCAACTGCACTTCCGCTTGTGTTATTGGTAACAATATCTCCCCATCCCAACACGTTTTACCAGTGACACTGCTATATCATCAAACCTTTTATCAGTAAGATTCGTTTGAAAATATTAATATAGCTTGACAGACCGATAATGGTCCCAGATCACGCATGTATTCGATAGATTTGATTTTTCATAATTATTGTACAGTCTTTCGAATCGGGAAGTTTGAATGATTACGAAATACTAGTAGATCATTGTTTACCAGGCGAAAACAGTTGGGACAGATAAGATAAAACACGATGTAATATGACGAGTCTATATGTTGGACCTCGAAGACTTTAGGTCTGAGGGATGAAATGTCTACACTCGTCCTGTTTCATCATGGTATATCTCTGCTATTTTACCGTAGTAGACAATTATCTATTTCTACGATCTCCTAGATCTGCAAACAATACAACCAAAGCTTGAAAACTTGTACACATCGACACTCAGGATTGTTCGGAATTGAAAAAAGTAAACTTCTAAGTATACTGTCCGACACAGAAAACATACCATCAGGAGGATAGGTTAATAACCTACGGATTCACCTATTGTTGCCTATTCTGATTTCAGACATTAAGTTTCACGATCATGGTTCAAAATGTCGTGCTCCAATACATCGCACGTTCAGACTTTTTCATGGCCAGTGATAATGAACTGATTCTTCAAAAAAAATGTGTTAAAAGTCTGTCCATTTGAATTAGTCGTCCATTTTGAAGGTTGTTATTATTTTTTTTTTATTATTTTTTTTGCAGCGGGTATAGCAAACTGAACTCTACAAAATGACCACAATTACTCTGTGATATTGGTAATTTATCACGCTTGAAATAACTTTTTTAATTCTCTCCATATAGGACTGCAGTACTGCTTGTTCATGTACCGGGGCTCAATTGCATAGGTATATTTCATAACGTATTCATGTTCGAGTATACAAAGAGCACTGGTGCCATATAAAGTAATAACAAGCGATCTGTGGTTCTGTGGCTTATATCCAGTGAAATTGACGAATGATAAACCCCGCAAATCTCTTTATTATATCTCATGTAAATCTGTAATGTTTCCATTGGTTGACAGCCTGTCACGTGTCATTCTACAAATCGTGATGTTCAGTGATGATGCAATCATATCTTGCCTTACCGTTGAATAAATGTAATGTACCACGGCCGAGCGTTGAACATGACATTTGTTCCACGGCGACATCTGCTGCAGGGTCCAGCCAGGAGCAGCCTCCCATTTGTTTTTGTTGATATCTCAGGGCCAGCGTACCCATGGTGACAGGCTGGTTCAGGTCGTCTGCCAGTGCGGATGCTCTGTCGCATCGAAACTATTTCGACTATGGATGTCGCTGGCTAACGGGAACGTTTCAAAATTATGAGCGATACAGAATTAGAATTAATGTTACCGTACGTACTAAAGATAAAACATTCGGTATAATAAAATAACTATTGAATGTGCGCGCTCGTTGTACATCACTTTTCTCGAGCTGACAAATCGTGATGTCTCACTCTATAACATGCAATAATTATATAATGACCGTACATGGCATCATTGGTCTTTGTGCCAGTGAACACGAATACATTATGACGTTTCCCTGTATAATTGAACTTTGGCAAGTGGAAGCCAAACAGGCACTCGCAGTGGCTTGAATTTCGAGACTGATCAGGTCTCATTTGCTACAGATTTCCATGGATGAGCAAAAGCCGAAAGCCCTTATGTGCGATTGGATTTCTTAAGAGAACAGGTATTTTTTGCAGATTTAGGTTAAAAATATTGCCTGAAATGTTCTTGAAACCAGTTGCTGCTCAAACCTTACAGGGCCAGCCTACGGTTCTTCGTAACATCACCAATCAGCGAATGTATTTTGTTTTACCCTAAACGCCTATATAGACTTAAGGATAACTAATACTGGAAGTGTGACTGGAGTAATGTGCCTCATCTTTTCAAATTGGGACCTCATTTGTCCCTCTTCAATCTATTCGACCTAAACTACCGTGACTGGAGTAATGTGCCTCATCTTTTCAAATTGGGACCTCATTTGTCCCTCTTCAATCTATTCGACCTAAACTACCCAGACACGAAACTAGGTCAGTAGGGTCCTGTGCATGTGGATTCAAGGCATCGTTAGGGAAAATGCTGTTCTAAAGAGAAACTACAATAAAGTATCGATTTCTCTCTTCTAGGCGATGCTTTTTCTAAACCTTGCTGAACAGGGCTTGTACAAACACACACTCATCCACAACACACATTCACACCCACCCGTCCACACTCACACACACAGTAACACACGTCTACACCCACACATTCACACCCACCCGTCCACACTCACACACACAGTAACACACGTCTACACCCACATATTCACACCCACCCGTCCCCACTCACACACACAGTAACACACGTCTACACCCACATATTCACACCCACACATCCACACTCACACACACAGTAACACACGTCTACACCCACATATTCACACCCACCCGTCCACACTCACACACACAGTAACACACGTCTACACCCACACATTCACACCCACCCGTCCACACTCACACACACAGTAACACACGTCTACACCCACATATTCACACCCACCCGTCCACACTCACACACACAGTAACACACGTCTACATCCACATATTCACACCCACCCGTCCACACTCACACACACAGTAACACACGTCTACACCCACATATTCACACCCACCCGTCCACACTCACACACACAGTAACACACGTCTACACCCACACATTCACACCCACCCGTCCACACTCACACACACAGTAACACACGTCTACACCCACACATTCACACCCACCCGTCCACACTCACACACACAGTAACACACGTCTACACCCACACATTCACACCCACCCGTCCACACTCACACACACAGTAACACACGTCTACACCCACATATTCACACCCACCCGTCCACACTCACACACACAGTAACACACGTCTACACCCACATATTCACACCCACCCGTCCACACTCACACACACAGTAACACACGTCTACACCCACACATTCACACCCACCCGTCCACACTCACACACACAGTAACACACGTCTACACCCACATATTCACACCCACCCGTCCACACTCACACACACAGTAACACACGTCTACATCCACATATTCACACCCACCCGTCCACACTCACACACACAGTAACACACGTCTACACCCACATATTCACACCCACCCGTCCACACTCACACACACAGTAACACACGTCTACACCCACATATTCACACCCACCCGTCCACACTCACACACACAGTAACACACGTCTACATCCACATATTCACACCCACCCGTCCACACTCACACACACAGTAACACACGTCTACATCCACATATTCACACCCACCCGTCCACACTCACACACACAGTAACACACGTCTACACCCACATATTCACACCCACCCGTCCACACTCACACACACAGTAACACACCCACACACCCACATATTCACACCCACCCGTCCACACTCACACACACAGTAACACACCCACACACCCACATATTCACACCCACCCGTCCACACTCACACACACAGTAACACACGTCTACACCCACATATTCACACCCACCCGTCCACACTCACACACACAGTAACACACGTCTACATCCACATATTCACACCCACCCGTCCACACTCACACACACAGTAACACACGTCTACATCCACATATTCACACCCACCCGTCACACTCACACACACAGTAACACACGTCTACACACACCCACATATTCACACCCACCCGTCCACACTCACACACACAGTAACACACCCACACACCCACATATTCACACCCACCCGTCCACACTCACACACACAGTAACACACGTCTACACCCACATATTCACACCCACCCGTCCACACTCACACACACAGTAACACACGTCTACATCCACATATTCACACCCACCCGTCCACACTCACACACACAGTAACACACGTCTACATCCACATATTCACACCCACCCGTCCACACTCACACACACAGTAACACACGTCTACATCCACATATTCACACCCACCCGTCCACACTCACACACACAGTAACACACGTCCACACTCACACACACAGTAACACACGTCTACACCCACATATTCACACCCACCCGTCCACACTCACACACACAGTAACACACGTCTACATCCACATATTCACACCCACCCGTCCACACTCACACACACAGTAACACACGTCTACATCCACATATTCACACCCACCCGTCCACACTCACACACACAGTAACACATATTCGTCTACACCCACATACACCCACATATTCACACCCACCCGTCCACACTCACACACACAGTAACACACGTCTACACCCACATATTCACACCCACCCGTCCACACTCACACACACAGTAACACACGTCTACATCCACATATTCACACCCACCCGTCCACACTCACACACACAGTAACACACGTCTACATCCACATATTCACACCCACACACCCACATATTCACACCCACACACCCACATATTCACACCCACACACCCACATATTCACACTCACACACACAGTAACACACATATTCACAGAGGAGGAGGTGGAACATGCATGAGATAGAATAAAACACGGACATAAAAGAAACAAATAATTGCCCACATGAAATTATTGACTTCCTACAAGAGATGAGAGTATAGGGAAATAGTATAAATGGAGAAAGGAAGTGGAAACGAGGGCTGGGGCGGGAAGAGAAGTGGTTACGGAGGTAAAGGATGAATGCATACGAAATAGCAGAACAGAGTTAAAAACAAGAAACAACTCAGTTTATGTGTTCACGGCCCTTACCGTTCCCGAGCAATTGACCCACTTCCTATATGATGATTTTGTTGGTGTTTTCAGCTTAACGTCTTTTTGTTAAGGTATCGATTAGTGAAAATCTCCTTTACTGTTGCGAGATATCGGCTATTTTTGGTTTTGACATTTGAGCGCGGTTGTTTTGGAAATAGTGATATTCTATTCGAATCGAGTGTAATATAAGGAAACAAACGATTTTTACTGTGCAAAGCAATTAATTAATAACGAACAATGATTAATTACCGATCAGTTCAAAATGAGAATTTCTGTCCCAAGTACATAATGAGACAAAACATGGATTATGGAAATTAATTATTATTAATCAGCTTGTAATTAACTTAACCCTATTTCTTGCTGACTGAGAAGCTGGTGGAATTCAAATCGATAATATTTCACCATAGACTATATTGAACCAGTCCGTGATATTTGTATTTAATATAGAGACTCAGCATTGGATGAATGATCTACTGGATAATATACAGAAAATGAGTCCAAACTGTCCAGTGATACCTATAGATCAGACCAGATTGGAGAGGTCTTGTACCAGTACTGGTAGTGCAGCTGCTGGACATTGGCGGATATAATCTGGCATCAGTATACTAAGTCTATCAACGGTCCACGACCACAAAAGTCGGGTCAAGAATCGCAACGAGAAGAGGGAATAAAAATAATCCTGAACACCGAAATTTCATTGATTGTCAACTGCTAAAATTCTGACTTCATGTGAGATACATCTGGGTCTTCAAGAGACACATTTTATTGGCTGCTGAACAAATTGGGTGTTTAAAAGTCATCTCAGCAATTATGACCACATATCTCATCAAAATATCTTATAAATCATACGACTATATGATCTGTATGACATCTGTCTATAATCTCAGAGTGCATGTACTTGGTTGTACAGTATGTTTAAACTTCCTTAATGCGGCATAACAAGAATAATGACTGTTACAATCACAATGAATTGCTTTATCATCTTCTTCTGTGGATAATCGCTATATAAATAGCGCAGTGAAGGATATATATCCACCTTCATTGCATTTGAAGGAAACTACAGATGACCCTAGCGGCACATCTTATTTAGACCTATATCTCTATAAAATGAAGCGGGCCTTCTCTCTCGTCGACTTAACGACAAAAGAGATGATTACAATTTTGACGTAGTAAACTATCCCTATCTGGACAGTAATATATCAGAGGGACCTGCATATAGCATATACATAACTCGCCTGTTAGCATTTGCTAGATTCTGTGTTAAATGTGACGATTTTAATCAACGTCACAAACAATTATTGAGAAACTTGTAAAACAGGGCTATATCATCAGGCGCCTCCACTCAAAATTTCTCAAGTTTGGCGGTACATATCGCATGGTGATAGCAAAATACGAGCGTAGCGTGCAAGATCTACGGCGGTACGTTTCGTAACTTGTGTCTAATCCCGGTTAACCCGGGGCTAGGGACCGTATGAACCCATGTACTTCTAGATCATCATGGTGCTCATATGAACAGTCACAATCAAAGCGTGACTGAGATACATCATTCTCTAGATGATGATCTACATCGAATATCATATGGATTAAGAATACTGATCAGCGATACGGATTTGATATTTTTGGAACATCATGATGTCTTGTCGGCATCACTGAAAACTGTTGACAGCTTCTCTCTTGCAGGAAACTAGCCTATGTTTATGTATACTATGATTGTCTGTTTGAATTTGGTATTAATGTTGTTATATGGAATAGGTCTTTGGATTATGGACGCGGATATTCTTTAATGGACGACTGCTGAATTATGAATGACGGAACACACGCTTGTAATGCTGTGTCACAATGAGCCCACTCCACTCAGTTTACAAGTGGATGATACTGGTTGGCTGAGAGCCATGTGCAAAGCATCCACGTGCCGCGATATAACATCAGTGCAATCAGAGTGTATATCTGACAGTAGAGGATATTCAATCTGAAGCATGTGAATGTGAGAAACATGGATGAAATTAAAGAACAACAAAGAATAATAAAACATCTCTAAGGACACAGAACATTTAAAAATCTGTGCCTTTTTCTAATTAAAATTGCCCAAAACTATTCATCTCAAATCAGATAATTATTTACTAATTTACTTGGCACTATCAGCAAAGAAAATGGCACAAAACCCTCCTTACAAATCAGTTAAAAACTTCATGCACAAAATGACATTTCTGGAATAGAATGTCATTGTGAACTGAAGTCGTTAGAACTACGGTCTTGGATTTTGTTCCTTTTTCTGGTAGTGGTTGAACCAGAGATTTAGTGTGGCAAGGTTTTAATAACTGGTGAGCGAACCATTTTTCAATGATAATATTATATTTCCCCTCAGATGCCCTTTTTGGGGACCAGATGGCTTCATACGGCCCAGAGCAAAGGGCACCCCTTCTGATATTCATCTGTATGCCATAAGTGATGGTTGTGCCAAGCTTGTTGCTTTGGTAAAGTAGGTCACGATATTTTTGCTCAGCCAGCTAGATAGTATGTGTAAGTTCAATAGTGAATTACAAGCGTCTAGTCCGTCATTCATAATCCAGCCGTCGTCCATTAGAGAATATCCGCGTCCATAATCCAAAGACCTATTCCATTTTCCATATAACAGTATTAGCACCAAATTCAAAAAGACAATCATAGTATACATAAACATAGGCTTGTTTCCTGCAAGAGAGAAGCGGTCAACAGTTTTCAATGATGCCGGCAAGGCATCATGATGTTCCAAAAATATCAAATCCGTATCGCTGATCAGTATTCTTAATCCATAATATTCGTTATAGAGTCGTCATCTAAAAAAAGATGTATTTCAGTCACGCTTTGGTTGTGACTGTTCATATGAGTACCATGAGGATCTTGAAGTACATGGGTTCATACGGCCCCTAGCCTCGGGTTAAGCGGAATTAGACACAAGTTACGAAATGTAGCGCCATAGATCTTGCACGCTACGTTCGTATTTTGCTATCAGCATGCGATATGTATCGCCAAATTTGAGAAACTTTGAGTGTAGGCGCTTGGTGGAATAGCCCTGTTTTTTATGTTTCTGCACCAATGTTTTGTGACGTTGATTAAAATCGTCACATTTAACACAGGATCTAGCAAATGCTACTAAGCGAGATATGTATACGCCATAAGACTGTCAATGAGAATATTAGTGTGTAAGTTCAATAGTGAAGACTGTTAATGAGAATATTAGTGTGTAAGTTTAATAGTGAAGATTGTTAATGAGAATATTAGTGTGTAAGTTCAATAGTGAAGACTGTTAATGAGAATATTAGTGTGTAAGTTCAATAGTGAAGACTGTTAATGAGAATATTAGTGTGTAAGTTCAATAGTGAAGATTGTTAATGAGAATATTAGTGTGTAAGTTCAATAGTGAAGATTGTTAATGAGAATATTAGTGTGTAAGTTCAGTAGTGAAGACTGTTAATGAGAATATTAGTGAACTTGGAAATCCAGAATTCAGAACTGGATTATTGTTAGAGCCTCAACACAAACACTAATATATTCTGTATAGTTGTAGGCCTATAGATTACTGACATGGAGCTATCTGGTACAGGACCTTAATTAATCTCCGGTAATAGGGTGTACTGTTTAATTAATCTCCAGTAATAGGGTGTACTGTTTAATTACCAACAGAGTTCTGAGTGACAGGGGAATGTCATATTATAGATCTCCCCCAACTACATTGATGCCTCATCTGTGTGATTACTGACAATGATTTATGCCTCGAGAAATATAGACAGGACAGAGTAATTTCACGGGTCAGCTTCTTAGACTGGATTCTGTTAATGAACCTGTTGTACTTGATTTCCTCCATGCCTCTTGGAAAAAAATTAAATCTGGCAAACTATCTTGATGTTATGTTATGGTATAATGCAGGTTTACCTCCTTGTATTGGGTTAATGTTAGAGAGTTTCTACAGTCTGACTTGATAAATGCAGAAAATATAGTCTTATACATGACTTCTAGTTCTCCAAACTAAGGGGATGATCAACTTGCTGAGGTAGATTGAGTGATCAAAAATTCAGTCTAGATTAGGAGACGTGTGATTAAATGTTGATTGTGTGATTGAATTACTGGGGGTTTACCATGATAAAACAACTCTAGCATTAGTACTACACTGGATAGGCCCCACTATATTCTCAATTAAACCCAGAGAATCTCTATCAAACTTTAATCAAGTCAGCTTCTAGGTAAATTAGCTAGACAAACTGATTACTCCCAGCATGCAATGTATAATGCTCCACAGATTGATGGTCATTTATTGGTCAGCCAGGGGCCAATAGATTATCCCATTGATGACGACCACCACAACCACCCTGGCCAAGTCATTACAGATACATGTGCAATGTGAGAGAAACAAGATCAAGCAACCATGAAATAGAGAGGATCTTACTGGAGAATCTGCATGCACAGATTCTGATCAACACAATTTATGGCCCGGGAGCGGGATCTTTATTACAGCAATAAAGATCCAAAATAAAATCTAAATGGCAATTGACATCCCTGATGACTGGGGTCATCCTGACCTCACGAAGGTTCGCTTGGAATATAACATCCAGATTAACGTATGGTTAATTGGTGAACGGAAAGAACACGGATGTAGTGGAGGGTCAGGCGTGTAACGTCAAGACACTTCATAACAGCTCAAAATCTCGCCGACATCTCTTCGTGCGAGGACGGGTGCCTCAAGTACAGTAGCCAGGTTATGGCAATCCCGCTCTCTACAATGGAGTTAAAAACAGTCGTTTACATAATTGATTCAGCAGATTCTTCTTCAGGCGCGCAGACATATATATCCCCATTAAATGGTAGTAAAAAATAGTTGTCATCTAACTAATTTGCATAATAATAGGCCAAATATTTGCCACGCTATTGAAACAACATTGACTGGTTCCTCGAATGGCAAAATAATTTTAGGACAAGGAACAATAGATAGATTAATGTGCCTGAAGTTTGGAGCATTGGCTAAGAAGGAATTAAGAGTTATTGACCAAAAACGACCTTTTTCCCTCCATTTTAGAAAGCAGGATCTCCCTGACCTGGTAGCAACCAACAACTTTAATATTGGAATTAGTAATTCCACAGTTGCCAAATGTTTATGGCTTTGAGTTCACGAAAAAGACAGGACAATGTCACAATAAATAATCAGTTTAATGAGATTAGAAATTCAAGGGCAGACAATCCTGATCAATGTTATCAGGAGTTATCTCCAGTCTTGGGACAATCCAAGGAAAGTCTATAAACAGTAACTTTCGTCTAGCATGCAGATACTGGCACTTCCCTATAATTAATTCCAACAAATTCCTTCCGACTGAGTCTATTGATATTCAAATGATATACAGGTAGACAAAGATGATTCTGAACATGATTTCTACTCCTCATGTTACTAATGGTCGTCCAGTATGTACATGTAGGAATTCGGTTATATTCGTATAGTGTGTTACTTGGCTCTAGAGAAGATAATATTGTGTCTGAGAGTCGTGGACAGATGTCCAGCTGAGGCATCCTCTGAGCACGACTGGTATGATATTCTTATTGACCAGTGCAAATCGTAACAGTTCTTGATGCCCACTCTGATAAGAAAGCCAGACGAGGAATTTGACGTGGTACAGCGTTAAAGAGGGTGAAGGAGCGACTATGAGCTAGAACGGGACCAAGATGATAGTAAGGATATTGGCTCTTCACTCTGCCGGGGTCGACTTAATGAACAAGAGCATTGTCAGTCAATATCGTAAATCTTTCAGATCTGTGCCATCGCAAGCAGATTACCATTGCTTCAGTCACGCTCGGGACAAGAACGCGGCTAAAGCGTCGAGCCAGGGACAAATCGACGAAAGCAAACCTTTTGGTTCGTACGGATTAGATATTCGCACATGTATGGTTTCAAGGCTGATCCTGTGGCTGCATGTGTCAATGGGAATAGGGTTCTAGATAGGATGGTATTTCATTAATCGAGGCAGTTTTTATATTCAGTTTGAGAATGTGATCTCTCAAAGAGCACGTTCCACAAATATAGATCTGTTAATCTGGCCTACAGGGAATATGAATTTTATAGAAAATCAATCTTAATGCATGTACAATGAATGAGACAGGAGAATAAGAGAAATGATGGGATACGTGCTCCTTATGTACTAAACATTGTCTCTTCTCCATCACTGTAAATTATCGATCAGAAGTTAAGAGTTATCTTTGCAATTTGACAGATGGTACCCTGCTCTTCATATAGTGCAAATATGTTTGTGAAAAAATCTGTGCCTGGAATCTCCCAACCCTCTTCCTGTAATTTAGGTGTTATAGTGAATTATATGCTTGGACCCCTAACCTTCCTCCTGTAGTTTAGGTGTTCACTGAAATTATACGCCTAGAACACCTCAGCCCTCCTCCTGCAGGCTAGGTGTATTATGTAATTATATACCTGGAATACCTCAGCCCTCCTTCTGTAGGCTAGATGTTCAATGGAATATGTCTGGAATTTCTCAACCCTTTACCTGCTGTTCGTGTTCAATGGAATTATATGCCACGCATCGTCCTATCTATCATTGTGTACTGCCCACCCCTCCCAGATCCTGTAGTCTAGGTGTTATATGAAATTCTGTTCCTAGAATCCCCCAGCCCCATTCCTCCTGTAGTCTAGGTGACCATTGAAATTACATGGTTAACAATAACTGAACACATTTGCATTTCCAGTCCAACAACATCCAGTCCTATAGCCTAGATATTTTCTGACCTTTCTGTTTTGAAACAAACACAGAATGAAACAGCGGGGAAATATTCCAGCTAAGTAAGACCAAATTAGTTCCAGGAATCCCAGTTTTCTTTTCTCTTTAATTCAGCAGGAATTCTCCTGGTAATGGCAAAATCTCCCTGTATTCCGTAATAATAGCCCACCATGGTTTCCTTCTGACCGGAGAAAAATTTCTGACAATCAGTGAGTTGATTTGTTTGGTATTCATGTCGGATTATGTTCCTGCTCTAATGATGACAAGCCAACAGGAGAACTGTTTACTTTGCCATGCTCCCCGGCTGCTACAACATCAATCGATCTCCGAAGTAGGATAACATCCCTTTCATGCACTGGGATTAGTGGGTCAAGCAGAGTATGGTTTACCAGTTTCTACAAGGTCTTATTATTTCATCCAAACATGTCCATAAAACATACAACTCGGTCAGATAAAACATTTATCCTTAAATCGGACATCTGTGGAGGACCAATATGCTTTAGCTCATCCAGTGACAGTTTTATGGTACAACTGTTCTTATGTTCTGGCCAAGATTATGATTATGGTGCGACAAGATTCAACTAAGTGACACCCACCAGCCCCACAACCAAAATCGTGCTTGCAAAACAGATTATCAAAAGTTCCTTTGATTGATTTCCATGAAAACCAATGAGACGTATGAAAAGGGAATGAAAGGAATACCGATTTACGTTTATTACACACGCTGTCATGTATGGTAACAATCCAGACATAATTCCATCTAAAGTTTAGTGTATCCATGTGTCCTCAATAATGTCCCTGTGTATCAGCTTTAAACACAGACGATCAGTATACTTGTGCCTTATCACAAGTGTCAATAACGCATCCACTCGGAGAAATAACATAGTTCAAATTTACCAAAGCCGGATAGATTGATTTTGAAAACTGAAAACAGCTTAATTTTCAGGCTGGTAAGCAGATTTTACCTTCAAATCGGCAATTTAGGAGAAGCAAATGCTTCCACTTGTTGCAAATTCAGTGCTTAATTTTTGAATTTGAAACTGTATGATGCATTAGGAGTTATATTCTATTCTACCATATCTACTGAAACAAAACAATCAGGGAAGAAATGACGTTCAAAAGAACATCTATTTGATGGAAAGAAGAACATAATACTTTCGTAATGGAATTGCCTGTTAAATTGTATCATTCGATGCTGATAGGAAGCCTGGCATTATGTGTAAGGCAATCCCGGGACTTTATTCGGCTCGAAGGAAGAATTCGCTATTTAGAAGGATAATTTTTTGTCATTTAGAAAGTGATCGTACGAGAATATTTTTGTTATTTTTGGGGATTACACTTCCTTAATATAGCTCAGATTCTAGTGCAGAAAATTAGTCGAGTCCCGATCGGGATTCGAACCAGCGACCCCCAGAGTAAGCCAGCACTATATGTCAGCGATCTAAACCTCTCGGCCAACGGGCTTCCCACAAAAATAGAAGGAAGCAGTCCGCTAGTCTTGAAAGCGAACATACAGTACCCCTCTAATGGTCGTAATGTCACAGCTCCCATACCTGAATATATAGGAAGATATTTTTTGTCATTTAGAAAGTGATCGTATCACAGCATTTTCGTTATTTTTGGCATTACACTTCCTTAATGCACAGATTCTAATGCAGGAAATTGGTCGAGTTCCGAGCGGGATTCGAACCAGCGACCCCTCAGAGTATGCACCTAATCGCCAACACTATATGTCGGCGATCTAAACCACTCGGCCAACGTGCCTCCCACAAAAATAGGAAGTAGCAGACTGGTAGTCTTGAAAGCTGGTTCGAATCCCGCTTGGGACTCGACCAATTTTCTGCACTAGAATCTGTGCTATATTAAGGAAGTGTAAATCCCAAAATGACGACAATACAGTTATACGATCACTTTCTAAATGACAAAAAAATATCTTCCTATATTTTCAGCCATGGGAGCCGTGCCATCACGACCATCAGAGTTGTACTGTATGTTCGCTTCCAAGACTACCGGTCTACTACCTCCTATTCTTGTGGGAGGCCCGTTGGCCGAGTGGTTTAGATCGCTGACATATAGTGCTGGTTATTAGGTGCCTTACTCTGGGGGTCGCTGGTTCCAATCCCACTAGTGACTCGACCAATTTTCTTCACTAGAATCTGTATTAAGGAAGTGTAATGCCAAAAATAACGAAAATACTCTCATACGATCACTTTCTAAATGACAAAAAAATATCTTCCGAAATATTCAGCTATGGGAGCTGTGTCATTACGACGATCAGAGGGGTATACTGTATGTTCGCTTTCAAGACTACCGGTCTGCTACCTCCTATTTTTGTGGGAGGCCCGTTGACCGAGTGGGTTAGATGCCTGACATATAGTGCTGGTGATTAGGTGCTCTTTCCTGGTTACCTGGGAGGAGGTCTGGTTGGCTGTTGACTCGAAAGCATGCTTTCGTCTGCTCGATTCCTTTGGGGAGCGGAGCAGAGCCTATTGCCAATGGCTAGCCAGGACAAATCGGCAGCCATTTGGGGCAATTGGTTGGGATGTTTGCTGGTTCTGTCCTCAGGTCGTGCTCATAAGTACATGCTCTCACCATGCTCCATGTGTAAATATTTAATAAATGTCTGCGACCAGTATATCCACAAATTGGTGTGCTGGATTGTTTTTTTGGTAATTATTTGTTGAGGTCGCAGAATAACGTAGCTGATCTCAAGGAAACAGCTATCTAGTTAGGAATGAGAAGTAAACCTCGATGTCGTATTTTGATGGGCGATTTTTGTGAAATTCCTGTAGTGATTTTCTTTGATAGCAATCTTTCTTTTCAGTCCAAGAATAGTAGCGAAGATTATGGACGACCAGTTAATGAGGAAGTTGAACAGATCCCTTGACTGAATTAATTAGAACCTAATAAATTAGTCCTAAATTTGGCTTGACAAAAATGTTTACAGATGAGAGGGTAATTATGGAAAGGTTTGAGTAATGTGATGATACCCAGAAATACAGCATTGACCAGTTTCAGACATGTGGGAATGTCACCATGGGCTGCCTTTCTCTATGTACAGAGACATACAGACAGGAAGTCATTTTATTTTTCCAATCAGTGAATCTATATGAAAACCCAGCATTGACTCCAACAATTTACATCCCTCAATGAACACAGACTAAACTCACACGTCAGTATGGATACACTGGCGGTTAATGCAGGCACAATTCATGAAATACAGACAAAGCCGTCTGAGCAGGATTCAAATCACTTTCTACATTACTCCAACCAGGATGGCCAATCCCTTACTTGGCTCTTACTTCAGAATCATGAGTACAAGGGAGATATTTAGACCTTGGTCTGACAGACAGACAGACAGACAGACGGATTCATGAACATCATAATTTACTTGTAGCCATGGTCAACTAGGTGATATTTACAAGGATAGTTTAAATCATTATAAAGGAAACCAACAAATCGTATCAAGATGTTTATTTGAGGAATTGATTGAATCCGAGGATTGTATATTGTAAATACAGAGAGAGAGAGAGAGAGAGAGAAAGAAAGAGAGAGAGAGAGCATTAAATTTATTTAATGTGTAATTCGAATGACTGAATAAAGATAAAATATTTATACAGTCATCAGTAATGGCTTTATATACAATAATAATAACAATATATATATATCTTTATTGTTGCATTAAGCCATCCGGCCCATGAGCGCATTACAGAAAATATACATCTTTGGCGGAGCAGCAAACAGCTGGCAAACGCCTTACTATACACATACATGCAGTAATTAATCATTAGTAATTTCTGAGCGTAATATTTTTTCGATATTTGGATATTGCCAATACGAGTTGGTGTAAAATGGAATTTGTCCTCAATCAAATCACAATTAGGACATTTCCGATGCTCAATTTTTGTTTTTATTGGCTTGTGCCACCTACCAACTTCGATTCGAAGATGGTGGGAGGAGGTTCGAAATCTTGTCAGTGCCGTTCTATGAGATTTGACTGCGATAACGTCCAAATATGGTTGAAAACAAAAAATACTAATTCGAATAAAAATACTGCTCTAATGGACAAAGCATGCCATTCTTGAACAAAACGGTCATTTAACCTTTGTCTCACCAATGATAGGAAAGCAGTTTCATTTCCGACTTCCTGGGTATGCCAAGCATACTACAAACCCAAGTGACCCAAAAGATCGCATAATAGATAGGCCCACGAAATTTTGCTAGGATGAAATTCCAGATCATCTAATAGTATACTATAAATCTGTTTTAAATCTTTTTATCGTCCATAGATAAAATTTTCAACCAAAATTTAACAATCTTATACAGCCGTCTCGTAAACACCGTTGTACGACCTAATTCCCCATAAATAAAGTCGTTTTGTGTGCATAATCGCACACCCAAGACATTTTTACAGTAATGCAAATGTATACGTTCTATAGTCATAGCAGTAGAGAATCTCCACACTTCCGCACCATAGTTCAGTATTGGCAATATTAATTTATCAAATAATTCCAACGAGTGTCTTGGAGAAATCTCGGTAAATTTATAAACTAGTCTGAGGCTGAATATCGCCTTTAATGCTTGACCTGCTAATGTATTTGGAGCGTTCATAAAAGAGCCACCGGTCGTAAAAACGACACCTAGGTATGAAAAACCGCTAACTACTTCTAAACATTGATTATCATATAAAAAGTCAGTGCCGTTTTGGCAACCTACCGCCTTTTCTGAATATCATCAACTTCGACTTTTGTATATTCACGATCATTTTCCATTAAGACAATAATCGTGTAAAATAGTCAACTTATTTTGTAAGCCTTCAGCCGATTTAGCAAAAACAATTATATCGTCAGCATAGAATAGTAAAAATAACTGTAGCATACTTGTGTCTAAACCTTCAGCCCCTCTTAAGTTAAACTCATCTTCAAGGTCATTGACATACATAGAGAATAAAAATGGTGACAGACATTCGCCTTGTCGTACTCCTGTAAAGCATGTAAACTCTTCACTAATGAAATTTCCCGATCTAACTCTCGACTTAACAGATTTGTACATTGACATAAGTACATTTAATAATCTGCCACGAACTTCCCGTTTTAATAATTTCAGCCAAAGCAAGT
>JAVTVY010020464.1:0-83837 GCA_036873755.1 Hanleya hanleyi
TTATCAGTTGTTATATTCGTTGTTGTTTCCTTCTTTGCAGAACTCGTGGTGTGCTCATTTGATTCGTATACGGTGAATTCGGCTTGTATTCTTGGTGAGTATCTGTTTACTTGCTGAAGTGTAGAGTAACAGATTGTCAATGTAATCCACATTGTTTGTTAGTCTGCATTACTTCAGTGTTATCAGTTGTTATATTCGTTGTTGTTTTCTTCTTTGCAGAAGTGGTGGTGTGCTCATTTGATTCGTATACGGTGAATTCGGCTTGTATTCTTGGTGAGTATCTGTTTACTTGCTGAAGTGTAGAGTAACAGATTGTCAATGTAATCCACATTGGTTGTTAGTCTGCATTACTTCAGTGTTATCAGTTGTTATATTCCTTGCTCTGTTCTTTGCAGAACTGGTGGTGTGCTCATTTGACTCGTAAACGGTGAATTCGGCTTGTATTCTTGGTGAGTATCTGTTTAGTTGCTGAAGTGTAGGGTAGCAGATTCTCAGTGTAATCCACATTGTTTGTTAGTCTGCATTACTTCAGTGTTATCAGTTGTTATATTCGTTGTTGTTTTCTTCTTTGCAGAACTGGTGGTGTGCTCATTTGATTCGTATACGGTGAATTCGGCTTGTATTCTTGGTGAGTATCTGTTTAATTGCTGAAGTGCAGAGTGAAAGATTGTCAATGTAATCCACATTGTTTGTTAGTCTGCATTACTTCAGTGTTATCAGTTGTTATATTCGTTGTTGTTTCCTTCTTTGCAGAACTCGTGGTGTGCTCATTTGATTCGTATACGGTGAATTCGGCTTGTATTCTTGGTGAGTATCTGTTTACTTGCTGAAGTGGACCGTAACAGATTGTCAATGTAATCCACATTGTTTGTTAGTCTGCATTATACTTCAGTGTTATCAGTTGTTATATTCCTTGTTCTGTTCTTTTTCAAGACTGGTGGTGTGCTCATTTGATTCGTATACGGTGAATTCGGCTTGTATTCTTGGTGAGTATCTGTTTAATTGCTGAAGTGCAGAGTGAAAGATTGTCAATGTAATCCACATTGTTTATTAGTCTGCATTACTTCAGTGTTATCAGTTGTTATATTCGTTGTTGTTTTCTTCTTTGCAGAAGTGGTGGTGTGCTCATTTGATTCGTATACGGTGAATTCGGCTTGTATTCTTGGTGAGTACCTGTTTACTTGCTGAAGTGTAGAGTAACAGATTGTCAATGTAATCACATTGTTTGTTAGTCTGCATTACTTCAGTGTTATCAGTTGTTATATTCCTTGTTCTGTTCTTTTTATCTCGCCTTACGAAGTAAAGGGGAGATATTGTGAGAGGGGGAAAGAGGATGTCGGTGTCGGTGTCGGTGTCCCCTGCCTGGAAATGAATGGGTTTTTGGTTTAGCAAGTTAAAAAAAAATCTAGAAAAATTAGAAAAAATCTAAAAAAATATGGGGGGTGGGTATGCCACCTGGGGGTACTACCCCTGGGGTGCTCTCATGTTAAAATCCCTATGAATGAGTTTTGCGTTTAGCTGAATTGCACATGTACATCTGTACTTGGAAAGTTTCTTGCAGTTGTCAGCTGTCATTGGATGATTATGAAACTTGGTACACATGTTTCTTATGATTAGAGGATGTACCTGTCCTATTTTTGAGAAGAAATATAATTTTTTCTCCAAATTATGACAAATGAATAGTTTTCTGTTTAGGTAAATTGTACATGTAGGCCTCTACATGTATACATATACATGTACATGGTAAGTTTGCTCCAGTTGTCAGCTGTCATTGGATGATTATGAAACTTGGTACACATGTTTCTTATGATTAGAGGATGTACCTGTGCTATTTTTGACAAGAAATATTAATTTTTCTCCAAATTATGGCAAATGAATGAGTTTTCTGTTTAGGTAAATTGTACATATACATGTACATGGTAAGTTTGCTCCAGTTGTCAGCTGTCATTGGATGATTATGAAACTTGGTACACATGTTTCTTATGATAAGAGGATGTACCTGTGCTATTTTTGAGAAGAAATATTAATTTTTCTCCAAATTATGGCAAATGAAGAGTTTTCTGTTTAGGTAAATTGTACATGTAGGCCTCTACATGTATACATATACATGTACATGGTAAGTTTGCTCCAGTTGTCGGCTGTCATTGGATGATTATGAAACTTGGTACACATGTTTCTTATGATTAGAGGATGTACCTGTGCTATTTTTGACAAGAAATATTAATTTTTCTCCAAATTATGGCAAATGAATGAGTTTTCTGTTTAGGTAAATTGTACATATACATGTACATGATAATTTTGCTGCAGTTGTCGGCTCTCATTGGATGATTACGAAACTTGGTACACATGTTTCTTATGATTGGAGGATTTACTTGTGCTATTTTTGAGATGAAATATTAATTTTTCTCCACCTTATGGCAAATGATTGAGTTTTGCGTTTAGCTGAAGTGCACATGTACATCTGTACACCACAGTTTGCTGTAGTTGTCAGCTGTCATCGAATGGTTATGAAACTTGGTACACATGTTTCTTATGATTAGAAGATGTACCTGTGATATTTAGGAGATGAAATATTAATTTTTGTTCAAATTTTGAGGGTTTTGTCTTAATATGCCAATAATAATGTACATGTATATACATGTACACCTGTACATGGAAAGTTTTCTGAAGCTGTCAGCTTTCATTGGATGAGTTTGACACTTGCTACCCAAGTTCAATGTGATTCAAAGATGTGCATGTGCTATTTAAGAAATATGACATTAAATATGAATTTTTTTCCTAATTATTGCAGTTTAGACTTCGTATCTTTCCATTGATAAGGTTTTTGTTGGGCAAAAATTTACAGGTAGATCTGTACATGGAAAGTTTGTTGAACCTTTCGTGGGATGATTATAAAACTTGGTGGATATGTTTCATGTTTTCCTAGGTCACAGCTCTCCCGCAGTAATCCCACACGGGACTGACCTATCCAGCAGTAATCCCAAATGGCATTGGCCTATCCAGCAGTATTGCCATACGGGACTGACCCTTCCAGCTGTAATCCCAGACCGAACTGGTCTATCCAGCAGTAATCCCATTTGGGACTGGCCTATTCATCAGTAATCTCACACAGGACTGACCTATCCAGCAGTAATCCCAATGGCACTGGCCTATCCAGCAGTAATGCCACACGGGACTGACCTATCCAGCAGTAATCCCAGACCGGACTAAACTATCCTGCAGTAATCCCACATGGGACTGGCCTATCCAGCAGTAATTCCACACGGGACTGGCTTATGCAGCAGTAATCTCATGGGACTGACCTATCCAGATGTAATATGACACTGGATTGCAATTTGCAGCAGTAATCCCACATGGCACTGACCTATCCAGCCATAATTTTACATGGGACTGACCTATTCCGCTGTAATCCCACACAGGTTTAGCCTATCCAGCAGTAATCCCACACGGGACTGGCCTACTCAGCCATAATCCCACACAGGATTGCCGTATGCAGCAGTAATCCCACACGGGACTGCCTATGCAGCAGTAATCCCACACGGGACTGTCCTATCCAGCATTAATCGCATACGAGACTCACCTATCCAGCAGTAATCTCAGACAGGACTGGCCTATCCAGCAGTAATCCCACTTGGGACTGGACTATCCAGCATTAATCCCACAGGGGACTATCCATCAGTAATAACATGGGACTGGTCCACCCAGCAGTAATCCTACACAGGACTGGCCTATCCAGCAGTAATCTCGCATGGGACTGAACTATCCAGCAGTAATCTCACATTGGACTGCCCTATGTACCAGTAATCCAACGGCACTGACCTATCCATCCTACATGGGATTAACTTTTGCCAGTAATCCTACATGGGACAGATGTTATTGTCTGTACCAGATAATCTATTCCAGACATTATTGTCTGTACCACATCACCTATTCCAGACCTTATTGTTTGCTCTACATGTATGCTTTCAATACTGCTGCACCTTTGGCGGATGACCCCGATTTGATTCGTAAACGGTGAATTCGGCTTCTATTCTTGGTGAGTATCTGTTTAATTGCTGAAGTGGACCGTAACAAATTGTCAATGTAATCCACATTGTTTGTTAGTCTGCATTACTTCAGTGTTATCAGTTGTTATATTCGTTGTTGTTCTGTTCTTTGCAGAACTGGTGGTGTGCTCATTTGATTCCTGAACAGTGAATTCGGCATGTACTTTTGGTGAGTGTCCCTTCAGTTGCTGAAGTGTAGGGTAACAGATTGTCAATCTTATAATCCCTTTTGGACTCATTAATTCAACTTGTTTGTTAATCTGCGTATGCCCCGTGTTGTTAGTTGTAATATTAGTTTTTCTTCATTTCTCTGCATATCTGTGTTTGGATTTCGTTACCATACTGTGAATGCGGCACGTGTTCTGGAAAATAGTAGCTCTTTGTAATGTTGCATTGCTTTTCTTCTTCCTTCTTTTGCAGCATCGCTATCAGCACTGTGTTCTTCGTGGACGACGACTTCCCTTCGAATGACGGATAAAACGCGTGTATTCATGTCTCTCTATCTGCTGCAGACACGGCAAAAACAATCCTTGGAGGGGGTGGGGGAGAGGGGGGGTGGGGGGGTGGCACTATCACAGGACAATAGGTGACGGCTCAGGGGCCGCTTAGACCCGGAGACGCGTTCTTGGGTATCTCAAACCAATGAAAAATCACCTGTGTCATCTCTTTGTTGTATATCTTTAGTATGTATTAACCGTCTTTAGTTTTTGGGTCATTCTCATGGAAAGGCGCACTTCGTGTCACTCGACCCAAATTTCATTCTAACCAATCTTACCGTTAGAAAACTTAAGATTGTTCGTAGTGTTCAATTAGTAGAGTACGAATAACTTATTGCAAGCAATGTCCCGATTGATTTTTTCGGGTAAAATTTCATCAGAACCCTCAATTTAGGGTAAAACAGACCTGTCACTGGGTGTAGTGACCTTCTTGATACCACGATAAAGTTGCCAGAAATCCTTTTGTTCTACATTATTCGACGTTTTTGGCAAGCAGCTGCATCTGTTCTTTCACTATCTGAATATATTCTCTACAAGGGCAGATTATCTTGTGAAAATGGCATGGGCAAAGGTCTGTCAATGGTTTTCCGGTCAGTGGTGTTACTGTAACTGAAATCGGAGCCAAAAAGCGAACGCTCAAATTAGGAACAAAGTTTTGCCACCAGGCGTCTTCTTTTCCAAGCGCGGGTAAACTTGAGATTTCATACGATATGTTTTATGAAACTCTTTTCAGTATTTCAGTCATTTCTAGCTCCAAATTTTCAGCGTATGTTTATTACCGGTCACTGGTGTTGCGAGTCAGGATCAACATGTAGTGGCTCCTGAGTTAAATTATTAACTGATAATAAAGAAGTGTGCGTATGAATTACAAAAGCATTGTTTTTGGACCGTCACGACAATGTACGACGGAGCAACAATCAATTCCTTCCAAAATGTCAGTGGTGTTACCTCTCAGTGGTGTTACTATTTGTACGGTAACACCATTGACAATAATGATGATTTTGCTCCAAGTTTCAGTGAGTCTTGTCATTTACGTGTTTTGCCCCTAAATTGCTTTCACTCCCGGCTGCATTTTTGCCCCTATGAACAAATTGGTCACTGTTGTTACACGAGGTCAGTGGTGTTACTCGTGGTCACTGGTGTTACCAGATTGTCACTGGTGTTACATTTCGGTTGAACAAATATTTGAAGAAGAAAAAGCAGTTTTATCAGAAGGCTTTTCATATACGTGTTTTGTCCCTAAATATTCTTCACTTGTGACTGCATTTTTCTGTCGATGAACAAATTAATCAGTGGTACGCGTTACACGAGGTCAGTGGTGTTACCGGATTGTCACTGGTGTTACGGATGCAAAAATCGTCTAGAAATTCAGAAACACATGTTTGAGTTGTCCCATATTTCGAAAAAGAAACAAACTCGATTAGTATAAAGTCAGCATCAAGAATAAATAGGACTATTATAAAGAATCTACATGAATGGTTGATACATGTGGTCCAATTGACTGATTTTGGTGAGCTAGGTAGCATAATTAGAAAATTAAAAACAAACCGGTTTTCTTAACTTAAATATTTTTTCATCATTAGTCATAGTTACACGCAATATATTGCCTAGCATATATGTATCCTACTATTTCTGTCCTCTTAGTACCCAATCTACTGGTCATTCCTGTGAAACACCACTGACATGATTGAAGACAACTCCACCGTTAAGTGTTATTACAAATTTATTATTCCGAATTTCTGCATTAATTGTATGCGTTATAAAGAGTTTTGTCAATGGAGACTCTGTTGAAATCAAATTTTGTAGTTGTTGGTGATCTTGATTTTGAGGTATTTCCCCAAGTGAAAATGCGCCTTTCCGTGAGAATGACCCATTTACTGTCAAGCAAATGACGATGGTATGAAGTAATCATTCAATACAGGTTTTTTACTTGTTCTTCGCCTTTCCTGTTCCACCGTCCCTGTGTTGCCTTGATGGTCTGATTGTCTCGTGAATGGCATTTTATTGTGAACTTCAGTGCATTCACACACAGGCCACATCATCATAACCAGATGGAACTCGCACAGTTTCTCAAAACAAATCTCTATATATTATTTTGATTAATTTCGCCATTAATTACCATATGGTAGTACAATATTTTCCCACACTAGAGAAGACGGATGTTATTCTGTCCTTGTGTTCTGTATCGGTCCTTATTAGACGTTCCCTACAATAAATCATATCTCCTAAAATTTGAAAATCTCATTGCTTTATATCGAGTCAACATTATTATTCTGTGGAGTAGATTATCAACATTTTTTATTCACTGTCGGCCCAACCGTTTGGACCCTCGGCTGTTTCTGCGTCACACTGGATTAACGCCCTTGTATTTCCATCTCTGCTGTCCGCCTGTTCCAAACATATGCGTGGAGATTTGTTTGAATTTTGGAGATACCTCTGATTGGAGACTTCCGGTCAGTTGCCAAGTGGTGGTCGCCATGTTTCGACGTTTTTTTCATTCCAAGTGAGGTATGCGGAATTGGGCGGACCATACGACCTAATAGTTCCAAACTCTGTATTAGGGTAAGTTCTGTAAATTTGTCTTGGTATTTATCAACGCTGTGGAGCATTATGAACATGCATATATCTTTCTCTGGTCGTGATTTCCATTTTTTTGCATCATCTTCTCAATCCTACAAAAGGAAATTTGTGGATATGACATTTGGTGGCAGCGGTGGGATATATTCGCGTTGCTTTATTCAGAAACTGTTTCTCCTTCAATCATACAGATATTTTTAAACACACATTTAACATGAAATGTCTGTTAAAAATTATGTCGTGTTAACTTGTCTATTACTCACCTGTGCTAGTTGTAGTCTAGTAGGGATCGATTATATCCACTGTTATTCAGTTAACGTCACTTCCGACATGGACGTTCAAAGTTTAGTAGACGCGGGCCAAAAGTTAGGGCTTCAGGATGAGGAACTGCGGCAGTTTGTATATGACCAGCAAAAAATTGCTAGGGATATGAGAGCAGAAGAGCGCGACTTGGAAAAAGATAGGATTGAGAGAGTCCAAAAAGAAAGTGATTTAGAAAAACTTAGGAAAAATAATGGGGAACATTCACATAGGGAAGGGACTAGTGTAGTAATCAGTGGTTCGAAGGCAAGAGCCCCAAAGTTACCGCCCTTTGATGACAAAAAAGACGATCTAGACGCTTACATACAACGTTTTGAACGTTTTGCTACAAGCCAGGATTGGCGAAGAGAGGATTGGTGTATAAATCTCTCGGCTCTTTTATCAGGGAAAGCGCTGGACGTTTATTCGAGATTAGCCGAGTTTGAAGCTACAGACTACGAGCGATTAAAAGCCGCATTATTGAAGAGATATCAGTTAACGGAAGACGGATTCCGCCTGAAATTCCGAGAAAGTAGGCCAGAAGCTGATGAAACGGCAACTCAGTTTGAAGCTAGACTTGAGAACTATTTCGGACGCTGGTTGACATTAGGAGGGACCGCAAAGACGTTTGGGGGATTAAGGGATCTCATGCTAAGGGAACAGTTTATCGCGTCTTGTAGCAAAGATCTTGCAGTATTCCTCAAGGAAAGGACCCCAAGTTCGATGCATGAAATGACAGAGTTAGCCGATACTTACCTCGAAGCCCACGGGTGTAGCCTAGGCGAGTTTAAGAAAGCTGCTGTAAAAGCTACTAGATCAGACTCTGGTCCCATAACACGTCACGATCAACAAGGCCCCAGGCGTTGTTTCAAATGCAATAGTACATCGCACATTGCACGGGACTGTGTAGCCAAATCGGGCAGGGGGACGCCACCTGCAGGCCATAGCCAGGGTAGTTCTGAGAAATTCTACAGGGGAGGCAGTAATTACGGTTACCAATCAAGACCAGGTGTAGGACATGCTGGACAGGCTTTTGATTGGACCAGAAATAATATTTCCCAGGATATCTACCATTCCTCTGTGTTTTCGACATCATGTGACCAGGGTAATCGTAACAATCGTTTACAAACATACAACATGCCGGTGGTTCAGGGTTTAGTTAACGGAAGGAGAGCGAACGTTCTCAGAGACACGGGGTGTTCTGGTGCAGTGGTTAGACAGGACTTGGTCAATGAAACAGATGCCACTGGTAAAATTCAAAAATGCATGATGTTGGATGGAAGTGTAGTAGAAGCCCCTTTGGTTAGAATAGACGTTGACACACCTTATTATACCGGAACGGTTGAAGCACTTTGCACGAAGAACCCTATATTCGACCTGATTATCGGAAATATTCCGGGGGCTAAGGAACCTGGAAACCCTGAAACATTTTGGCAGCCTAGTAGAGATCAACACGATGCACACGATACCAGTGTTGCTGCAGTGCAGACTAGGGCACAGAAACAACGCGAGAAGAAGGGCCTGCAACCTCTCAAAATTCCTAGCCAGATAGCTGAAGTGACACCTGAGGAGTTCAAAACTGCCCAACAGAAGGACTCGCACCTTGAAAAAATACGACGATTGTCCGAAACTGGCGATGTCTTGAACTACAGAAACGGGGGAGAGAGTTACTTTGGCATGGACAAGGGACTGATCTACCGATACTATCGAACACGTGAGGGGAAGATGTCTAGGCAGCTTGTAGTTCCTTTTGAACTTAAGAGACAGGATCCTGAAAATTGCTCACGAGTCTGTTCTTGGCGGACATCTCGGCATGAATAAAACCATGTCAAAGGTGTATTCTTGTTTCTTCTGGCCCGGGCTGAAGGATGATGTCAACAATTTCTGCAGATCCTGTGAACTGTGTCAGAAGGCATTTCCACGAGGCCGAGTAACCAAGGTCCCATTGCAGAACTTCCCATTAATCGACGTTCCGTTTCAGCGTGTAGCTGTAGATATAGTTGGCCCCATATATCCAGCGACTGATGGCGGCAATCGGTACATTCTGACGTATATCGATTGTGAATTGATGTATGGTCGGTGCGCAAGAGGACCTATGCAGGTATTGAAAGAGTTATGGTCTGATGAAATCCGGGATACGGAAATCAAGTCCACATACCAGTACGTGCTTGACCTTCAAGATAGGCTTGAGACGACGTGTCAGTTGGCACAAGACGAACTGCGAAAGAACCAGAAACACCAAAAACTGTTGTATGATCGCTCAACCAAAAACCGAACTTTGAAACCTGGAGACAAGGTATTAGTCTTACTACCCACAGACAGCCTCAAACTCCTAATGCAGTGGAAAGGGCCATATGATGTACTTGAACGTGTCCGCTCTGCTGACTACAACATCCAATTCCCTGGTAGAGTCAAGACTTTGCATATCAACCTGTTGAAAAAGTTTGTGGTGAGAGAAAATTCCTCAGAGGTTACTGAAGTTGGTGTCTTTTGGCATGCAGCGGCTGCTGTTATAGAAGAAGACATGTTTGAAGGCGAAGAAGGCAACGTAGAATTACCAGAGTTCCAGGCCAAAGAAACATTCAGGGACGTGACTATAAGTGCAAAGTTAACTGAGGTACAAAGGTGCGACATACAGAGTATATTGGAGGAATTCAAGGACGTCCTGTCTGATGTTCCAGGACGCACGACAGTTGGTGAACATACTATCGATCTGCTCTCCGAGGTACCAATACGCCAAAAACCGTATCCTACACCTTATGCTCTCCAAAACACCATCAAGGATGAAGTGGCCGACATGTTGAAGATGGGTGTGATAGAACATTCAGTGTCTCCTTGTGCCTCTCCAATCGTTATCGTCAAAAAGAAGGACGGTACAAATCGATTTTGTGTGGACTTTAGACGTTTGAATCGCGTTACAGTATTCGACACGGAACCAATGCCTCAACCGGAAGCCATTTTTGCCAAACTGAACAACAAAAAGTATCTCTCAAAGATTGACTTATCAAAGGGCTATTGGCAAATTGGCATGGGCGAGTCTTCGAAAGATAAAACTGCATTGGAGACACCGAACGGGCTTTTCCAGTTTACAGTGATGCCATTTGGGCTTGTGAACTCCGCAGCGTCCTTCAATCGTACCATGAGAAAGGTTCTCGAAGGAATTGATGATTGTGATACGTTTATAGACGACATTCTTATACATACGATCACCTGGGAAGAACATTGTGCTGTTGTGCGTAAAGTACTTGAACGACTCCGGGCGGCGAGACTGACAGCTAGGCCAACCAAGTGCTCATTTTGATTCCTGGAGACTGATTACCTTGGTTATGTTATTGGAAATGACCAAATGAAGCCACAGGCAGACAAGGTGCAGGCCATTGAGAAGGCAGAAAGGGCAGAGACAAAGAAGCAGGTTAGGTCCTTCCTTGGAACCGTAGGGTACTATCGGCGATTTGTACCTAATTTTAGCGAGATTGCCGTTCCACTTTCAAACTTGACAAAGAAAAACGAACCGAATAGAGTGAGTTGGGGTCCAGAACAAGAACATTCTTTCAAAACATTGAAACAGATCCTTGTGAAAAGTCCGATACTTCGTTCTCCAGATCTGAGTATGCCATTTATTCTGCGAACAGATGCTTCGGGAACCGGAATTGGTACCGTACTACTCCAGGATCATGATGGGGAGAAGTTTCCCCTGGTGTATTTGAGCAGGAAACTCCTTGATCGAGAACAGCGCTATGCCGTCATCGAGCGCGAAGGTCTGGCAATAGTGTGGGTTGTGCAGAAACTCGAACAGTATCTGTATGGACAGGAATTCGTGCTCGAGACTGATCACAAACCGTTGATATACTAGAACAAAAGCAAAGGCACGAATGCCAGAATCATGAGGTGGGCATTAGCCTTGCAACCGTACCGATTTGTCATCAAACCTATCGTTGGCAAGGACAATGTAGGGGCGGATTACTTGTCGAGAACCACTGATTAATAGTGCCTAGGTTATAAAACTAGAAACCTGATTATGCTGTTAGTCGCCTTAGTGTTGAAGAAATAAGCTGCGCTTATTGTTTTAAGGGGGGAGGAAATGTCAAGATTAGACTTTCCATATAGACTGATTTGTGTTTCGCTGTTTTATTATTTACCTTTTGAAACCGATTAATGTCCGTTTTTGTAATCGGATGTTCAAATCGAGTCGACCCTAAAACTACACAGTGCGTGTCGTCTTATATGAAGTCCTATGTAGGGCGGTACCGAGTTGTACTGTATGGTAGGCCTCACTGTGGCTCGTGTCCTCTTATATGAGGGTTCTCGTTAACTTTCACAGCATAAACAGTACAGTTTTATATTTGCATAGTGATAGTTACAAGCGTCTAGTCCGTCACACAGCTGAACAGGTAGAGAAGTTAGTTGACTCAGCCAAAAAGTCCAGTGTTGAAAGGACGTGTTTTTTTTGTGAACTTACCAGATAATTATATACTCGCAAAGTACAGCTATGCAGGAGTATATAGTTTAGTTTGATGTCCGAGAAGATATTGTGTCGTCCACCGATCCACATACTTAAATGCAGTGAAGTTGTGCGATGGAGACGTACATGTGCTGGACAGTGACGATATGTAAACGTTACATGTGCTGATTACCCAATTCTGCAGCACATATTGGAGGTGTGCATGGCTGCACATGTATTGCGATACTGTGGTATTGCATGCGAACTTTCAGACTGCGGTCTGGGCGAACATTTGTGACTGTTGCGGGTGAAGTGTTATTCTGTGAAATTTCGCGCCGTGGAATTCTGTGGACTGGACTTGAAAGCAGACAAGCCATCAGGAGCATACAGCCAGGCGTGTCCGGATACAGAACTTATTCGGTAAGCTGTTATATCTATTTTGACGCAGAGCTATCAGAGTTGACTGTACATTAAATTGTTAAATCCGAACACTTGAAGGAACGTTATCAAATGAACGGTCGGTGTGCTTGCTGGCATTGGACATATTATTGGCAAGTTTCACTTGTTTCACTAATGAACTAAATCGCAGTATTGTGTCATTCTTTTCATAAACAATCTGATCTAATAATTCATTACTCTGAGAATTACCGGTTTCCTGACCAAAGTTATGTGCCAATATTTTGGTAATGGTACACTCGAAAGTTTAGTGACATAGGTATTATGTAAACACAGCTGTATGCTTGCATTTTGATAAAGTACACTCAAAGAATACGGTCTTTGGTCACAGAACATCAACTTGGTAAACAACACTGTATATTTATGTTTACACAAGGCACACGGTAAGAACGTGGTGTTCAGTCACAAACACCTGTTTGATATTTTGTCATTACGGTACACTGTAAGAACGTGGTGTTCAGTCACAAACACCTGGTTGATATATCATGTTGGGAAGCTAGCACATTTTCGTTTGATTACTATTTTTCACATGATATTCATGGATGAAGCATCTCCTATGCTGATCTGGTTAGTGGTGTTGCCTTGTATTCTCGTTACTGTGTACAGGTCTCATTAAATGCCATTTATTTCATTTTCAACACATTGCTTTTCTGTCATGATTGAAGGAAAACTCGAATCGTCTCGTTCTCGTTATCCATACTCGCGATTTCCCACAAAAGGAAATTTGTGGATATGACAGGACCGTCCAGTATTTCCAACAACTACAGCTGGCGAATGACTTTTCGCCGTGACCTTGATCTTACACATAGTAGAGGAAGGTCCCGCCGGAGCTAATAATCCAATAATACACTTGATGCTTCAAACAATTAACTAACCTATGTAGATGCTTCAAACTAATGATTCTAGAAAATCCTTAAACACTTCCCGGAAGTGGAGTTAAGGACTGTTAGGTTTAAAGAACCTGATGTTACCTCGGTAATATATCACAATCCTTTAGCTCGAAAGATGAACGGATTTTTTGACAGGAGGATCTATCTATGGGATTTTTCAACCGGATCATGCAAGATTTTTCAATAGGATCCTATAAGGATTTCCTTGGAGAATACTATAGGTTTCTACATGATTTCTTTGAAGGATACTAGAGAATTTCTCAATGTTATATAGAGGTGTTCATGTGTTTTTTCCCAGCACCAAATAGACCGGGCCGCTATTAGGTCAAGAAACCCGGTCACCAAATAGCACACCCATAAGATAGTCACGGTGCTCTCCCCAAATCCACAATTACATGACCGTTTGCTTTTGTTATAATTAACACCCAAATCTAGTTACACGTATGTATAATATGGAGATAAGAACGACCAGTTATTTCAAGGCAGTTGACTATGCACTCCAAAGTCAGTAGAAATTACAAAATATGTCGTGCCCAACAGAAGCAAAACAAATCACATTTTCTTCAGTATTTACCAAATATGATGCCGATCAATTGGCTCACCTACGTAGACGTTTCAAACGGAAAAACGCTTTAGTCATATTGTGACGTCGATAATGTCACAATCATATTCAACTCTTCAGCTCCAGAGATGGACACATCGGTTTACAACCGTTTCCGTGAGCAAAACATCCTATAGGATCATATGGAGAGAAATCTTACAGGGGGACCCTACAGGATTTGTCAATAGAATACAAAAAGATTGTTTAATAGGATCTTACAAGATTTTTTCTTAGCCCCCTATAGGCTTTTCTATGCTATATAGAAAGACGATATATAGGATTTCTGAATGTTATATTGTAATTTTCTGGGTGCTCACAGGTTTTTTCCAGCGTCCAATATACCTGGCTGATATTAGGATCAAGAACAAAGTCACCAAATAGCACATTCATAAGGTAGTCACGATGCATTCCCGATTCCACAATTAAATGACCGTTTCTTTCTGTTATAAGTAACAACTAAATTCATTCACACGCAGAAATAATTATGACCAGTTGCTTAAAGGCAGATGCCATTGAACTCTCAAGTGATTATATGACATATCTATTCACTGCTCACTTAGATTGTTCGCCAGTTTTTTTCTAAAATCCAAATTTCATGGCTCAAACGTACTGTGGATGTAAGAAGAGCGGAGGCATTTTGCCATGTTGGTTACAATGGCAAATATTCAAACGATACTGTTCTAAATTTTGTTGCCATAGCTTGGGTTTGTCGTATCGGCAAAGATAGTGTAGATGCTGCGATATTCACGATATTGGGTGGGGTTGGAGGACAGAGACCTTTAGTTTAATGTTGTTGGCCCAGATCATATATTGAAATAGAAAAACGGCCTGATGAACGAGAGACATGCTCTCATCACCTTGGGGTCAGCTGGTGAGTTGTCCTCAAGATAAGGTTGGTTTTAACACGATAATTGCATGTAGCAGATTTCAACAACAAGGAGAATTTCAATCCAGTCATCATGGCCAACAGCTGTCTCCAAGATGAGCTGCTTATTGTAAGCTGGTAATTCTATTACATTAAGACTAGGTCCCAATAATAGTCTCCGATGAAGCTGGTTTAATTAACTCCGTGAAATCAGCTAGTAAGAAAGTCATATTATCTATCACCACACGGTAATATGCCGATCCCTTCAGAGGAAGCCAACTAATACGCTTTCAGGATGTACTTGTGCTTCAGTTCGATTTCAGGGCAAATTGGATTACAAGCGTCTAGTCCGTCATTCAATATTCAGCCGTCGTCCATTAATGAATTTCCCCATCCATAATCCAAAGACCTAATTCATATATTATAGCATTAGCACCAAATTAAAAGAATAAATCATAGTATATATAAAACTAGGCTAGTTTCCTGCAAGAGAGAAGCGGTCAACAGTTTTCAATGATACCAGCAAGACATCATGATTTTTAAAAAATATCAAATCCGTATCGCTGATCAGTATTCTTAATTCATATGATTTTCGTTGTAAAGTCGTTATCTAGAGTACATTGTATGATGTATCTCAGTCATGTTTTGATTGTGACTGTTCATATGAATAGGTTCATACGGCCCCTAGCCCCGGGTTAAGCTGAATTGGACACTAGATACGAAACGTACCGCCATAGATCTTGCACGCTAAGCTCGTATTTTGCTATGAGCAGGCGATATGCATCGCCAAATTTGAGAAACTTCGAGTGGAGGCGCTTGATGGTATAGCCCTGTAGCAAGATCCCCCAGTTCCTCTTCAGGCACCTGGGACTTCTTCCGTGAATGAGGCCTCATTCCACCCAATAATCAAACTTTAACGTGGTTGTTTTATCAACATATCAATTGAGAGTGTAAAAAAAACTCTCATTAGCTGGAACGGGTTCAAGACCAATGATGTCGACGGAATTTAATTCTAATACCGCTTAACCGATTTGTACCAATGAAATCGTAGTAGGCTAGATACATCACCAATTTCGCCATATAACTGAAAGTCTGCGATCATCCTCGTACTGTAATGAAAACAAACACAGTACTTCAATAGTTGTTCGTTTTCTTTCCCTATGTCCGACTGGCTATCGTATTATTGATTTTATTGTGTAGTTCAATGACAATTGGACAATCCAAAACAGGTAGTGGTCATGCTTTGACATCTGACAATGCTCACTTCTTCGGGATAATGTGGTCATGGTTTTGCATCTGACAATGTACACTTCTTCGGGATGATGTGGTCATGGTTTTGCATCTGACAATGTACACTTCTTCGGGATGATGTGGTCATGGTTTTGCATCTGACAATGTACACTTCTTCGGGATGATGTGGTCATGGTTTGACATCTGACAATGTACACTTCTTCGGGATGATGTACTATGATTTATTATCAAGATTCTTTGGTCCTGTGTCCCCAAGTCTGTGATGCAAGGAGTGACGGTTATTCCATTCTCATTCTGCCATGTGCTCGGTGTCCTCGCAATCTAAACACTACATATTAAGTGAAGTGTATAACTCCCCCCCACCCCTCAATGCCAAAACTTCAACGCTGCTTCATGAGAAACTTCCTTGTAGCAATTATCGCCAATGATGGAGATTTCTATATAAACTCTATATGATGCTAGAATAGAATCAAGATGCAATATCCTAATATCTGTTTCAATTGTTATTCACCAGCCCTAATAATCGTTAAGCTTGACACAATGTTGCATCTGTTGCAGCATTGTTAAAACTTGATAATTTCAGCCATCAGATCAGATATTTGGTATGGTAATTGCTGTCGAGACATAATTTTATTGGTTAAATTTGCCAATTTTACAATTTTACTGTCAAATAAGATCAGGCTGCTTCATGAGAAACTTGCTTGTAGCAATTTCTCACAATGCTGAGGAGGTTCGATGTAAACGCTGAAAATCAAGTAGAGTTAGGTTACCCGGCCCCCACTCACCCCCGATCGATGTCAGAAGAGGTTAATGATCTCCCAGCTGTAGTCCGCAAAAAGTCTATGAATAAACGAATTGTAGTTCCTTCAGCACCATCTGCAAGCACCGAGTATTGACTTCGTTGGAGATAGATCTGGGTTGAACAGCTTGGAATTTTGAATGCGTTGAATGTCGCAGCGTTCTTTGCAAGCTGATACATCACTGACGCATTGACTTTGCTTTCAAACTATTCAAACACCGAGAACTTATAAAAAAGCTTAATACAGTGAAGTATATCATCAATACAAAATTTAGTCAAGACTGATCATATTGAGACTCCACATTGTTCATCATCTGTTACTGTTCAGATACACTGTTGGTCAGATTCAACGAATGCTAATACATGTTCTCTATATATAACCAATTGTTGGCTCCGCATATGTTCTCTTTCTAATGTAGCGTTTATAGCAAACTGAACTGGACAAAATGATCTAAATCAATACGCGATATTCTATTATATTTTTTTTTATATAATATTTTTATTGCCAACTGGAATATGGTGGATAATATAGTGGCGTTTTAGAATATATCGCACTTCTGACATTCACTCCCACAGACACACACTCTGACACACTATATTTCATACATCATTCTGCGACATATACACAGATTATTTCGCCATGCTAATATAGTGAAACATGATTTTTATACAGACGCTAGTCGTTCACAGCTCTATTGGAATGGCGAAACATATATATTTCTCTCTCTATCCATGAGATTAAGCAGTAAATAAACTTTTGGTACATCTACACATGTACATATAATAAAGAAGAATATATTATGCATGTGTACGTGTACTCGATCGCCGGATGCAGCACCGAGCCATGGTTCCCAGGTTTTATTGAACTCATCAAGACGAGTACTTTTGTTTGATAATATTTTGAATAGCCAAGATTGAAAGGGATCCACTTTTGAATTTGGGTTTTTAAATGTATTGTTTCGTGACCAATGTTATAAGATTAAATATTTTAGAGAAGTAGGTTTTTGTTGTTTCGCCAAAGTAAACGTTCATTGCAGTGAAAAAGATGGGTAAGTGGGATTTACGCAACTATTACAACACATATAAGGGAAGTGGGAAGAGGTGCCGACATACTGACAGAGCCACATGACTTCATGTGATATGTGTTGTATCTCGGGTACGCTTTTATTGTACGTGTTCATGTGGCAACTTGGATGTTATGACCACACGGCCCCTAGTACCGGCATAAGCGGTATTAGATAGAGAGCTATGATGGAAATGCTCTGACAACTCGTATATTGGTAATTGGTGAGCTGTTTCGCTGTGACAAATCGTACACTGGGTATTGGTGAGCTGTATCGTCGTCAGATGAAAATGACATTTAACAAAAAAAACTAGTCTCTAAGACCCGATGTCGAACCAGCATCAACTTCCCACAAATGTCAACATATATCAAAGAACAAAAGGTCTGTACAGGGGCGGGCCTCGGGGACGAAACGTCCACCAGCAGAATCTCGCCATATACAGGTAAAAATTACAACACGTATAACGGAAGTGGGAAGAGGTGCCGACATACTGACAGAGCCACATGACTTCACAGTATAGTCTTCCGGTTAACCTATTCTAAAGCACATACCAAGAATCTAACGATTCGTGATATGTGTTGTATCTCAGGTACGCTTTTCAAATCACTCAAATCCTGCATATACATGTATTTTCAAACCTCAGTACGTTGATTTCAATTCAAAGAAACCCTCCATAATTCCACCTCTTGGAATTCGTATGAAACCACGCATTGTAGAAGCTGGTATTAAGCTTAATCAAATTTTATCCAACAAGCTCTCGCCAAATCCACCATGGCAGTTAATCAAACCAGAAGTAGATATTACATTGACGAAATATAAATGGCAGACACGAGCCAGCTCGTGTATACACAATAATTTGGTCTACAAAGAGAAAAATACAGATCGCATCAAGCTATTGATACAGATGGTTCTAAAGATGGTGAGAGAGTAGCATGTGCTACTATGTTTAGCTTCAAAACTAAAACCTATCGACTACCAGGTAAAAGTTCGAAATTCACTGCAGAAGCAAAAGCTATATTGTCAGCTTTAGAAGGTATTGGGTCCATTGAAAGGAAGAAATATACCATATTCTCAGATTCACTGTCATGCCTTCAAGCGATTGAAAGTGGAAATTCAACTCGTCTCACCATGTTGAATATTCTACAATTATATGACTGTAAATTTGATCGACAGATTGATATTGTGTTTTGTTGGATACCTAGTCACGTTGACATCAAAGGTAATACTGAAGCTGATAAAATCGCTAAGGCAGCCCTAGATGGTGAGGTTGATCCTGTTGGAAACCCATACGGTTATTTCAGACCATCTGTCTGTGCTTATGTGAGAAAGTCGTTTCAATCTTTGTGGGATGATATGGATAATAACAAACTTCACTAGCTCAAAAAAACTGCAGGCTATACTCATCTGAACAGCCAGAAATGTTTCGATCAAGCCAAGATTAGACGTTGTAGAATCGGCCATACACGAACATTAACTCACGAGCATTTGCTGAAAAAGAGCCAGTCCCAAGGTGTATTTCATGCCACGAAGATCTCACGGTGAATCATATTCTTATCGAATGTATAGATTTTAAGATTGTAAGAGATAATTTTTATCGAGCAGCTAGTTTGGAAGATCTTTTTAGTCGTGCAAAAGAAGATTGTATTTTAGATTATTTGAGTGAGATCGGTTTGTTGTGTACATGTTTCAAAGAATTAGTTTACGGAGTATTAACTTGAATACTTAGAATTTTGTTTGATCGTCGCTATATAGCTGAAATATTGCTGAACGCGACATTAAACCTTAATTCTCTCTCTCTCTCTCTCTCTCTCTCTCTCTAATTTTTTTTATTTTTTTTCAATTTTTTTTATTATTATTATTTTTTTTTCTCTTCCTTTTTTCCGGCTTTTTCATATCTCTCCTTAATCACAACAGAAAAAGGAAGCCCTGTAGACGGCGAAATTGCGAAATTATTAGAAATTATACAATAATAATGCTATCCACAATGCATGTATGCGCAATGCAGAATCGTAATAAATTACGCGTATTGTGTAACTTTATCGGCATGTGAAGATGCCCGTGGTAGTACCTTCACGTCATGTCGACAGAACTCTTCTGAATAGTATTTATGGAATGAACGAACAAACAAAGAAACAAACAAATATCTTATTATTTTTGTTCTCCTTTCTTTTAATATGTATCTGGGATGAATGTAATGTAAATGACATGACAACATGTGAGGGCACGGATATATAATTGTGTCTAAGATTTTATGTGATACTAGGGCACACTTGTAGATATATTTTGGAATTTTCACTTACGTAATACCATGTAATGTAATGTAGGGTAGTGTAATATAGTATAAGATAACGTAATATGTCATTCTTAATTAGCTTAGACCACGTGGACAAACCGCGTATTATATATGAATATATATATATATATATATATATATATATTTATCATTGTCATTTAAAATTGTAGGCTCTGGAACATTTATGAGTGTAAAGATTACCTGGTATTAAATACATAGACTCACCGCAAACCAGGCGACATTGCAGCACTCTGTGGAGTTCTGTTAGACGAAGGCATTGAAGCAGAGAGTTTGCAAAGCAAAGATTATTGTTAGGGAAGTTTACGAGTCTACCTCCGGGAAATATACCAGTAGACAGCACTGCAAAATGATGTGTAAATTTATAATCAACATGGGAATGAAGAGAAAAAATATATACAAAAGATATGGCACGGAAGAGCTCTTTATATCTAAGCAATTAAACATGGGAAAGGTTTTGAAGACACAAACACTGGCACAGATTTTCACAGTATTCATTTCTGGAATCAGTTATTAATGTCAGGGAAAATCCCAGTGATATGGACGTTTAATTGATATGTTCCAAGCCCATCTCTGTGTATAAAGTTCCCGATGCTGCAAAATTATTTTCTGTACTCTGATCTACATACATAGACATGTTCATACTGCATCACATATACTTGCATTTGCTGTGATTTAACTGGTGAATACACTTAAATGAATTCGATGAAACTACAATGTTATAGTATAGATCATTCCCATCATCACAAAGTTTTTCTTTGACAGCAAATCTAACCCTCTTCTGAAACGTCTCTCTGTAATCCCCCTTGGCACCTCTCTTTACTCGATATCGTTCTTCTACAAAAATTAGTATGGTAACAAAACAAGAAGAACAAATGTACTCATCAAGATAGTTATTATTGAGGAGACCAGTTCAATACTGGAGATGTGCATTGTGATAACATAGTCTGTGATAACACTGTATGTTCATTCTAATAACACTAAGTCCATCGTGATGACATAGTCAATGTTCATTGTGATAACCGTTAGTTCATTACACATTAAAAATATATCATTATTTATTTCATTTTCAGTTTATATTAATTAATTGATAGATGGTTGCAAAAAAGAGATATTATTCGCTACATTTGCATTGTTTTAAGCTGACAATATTTATTTTCTAATCACATCAAAAGTAGAGACATGCTTTTGTCTGAAATGCATATATCTATATCATTAGCAAAGTGCGACAGTGGTCATGCAAGAAGACATTAAAACTATGATGGAAATTGATGCACAAATGAGACTTGTCAACTGCAGGGTATGTCGCAGTATCATGGACTGTATCAGTTATGACTTCACTGTCTGCATGAAGTTGATATATATTATTATTAATCAACTATCAATGATATGAATCCAATACAAAGAAGTCGGCCTGCTTGATATGACCCAAAATCGGGCCAATATGAGGAAGGCGGGCCAATACGGAAAAGCAGGTCCAATACGGGAAAACAGGGCCAATATGGGCTGGGCCAATATGACTTTCAACATGGCGACGTTGAGGATGAACGATCCTCGATTCGCGATCTTCTCCGGATGATGTCACTGATTTCTCTGACTTTGAACGGATATTCAATGGCTTATGTGATAATATTTGATAGAGCTGTACGTGCCGATACACAAACCTTGAAATCAAGTGAGGTGAGTCATGCTGAAATAGACTATAGTGACGCGAGCGCGAAATCGACGTGCTAAGTACAAGCAGACGTCAAAACAGCAATCCAACATTTACAGCAGTGCACTGATGAACGAAGCGATAACTACAGTGATATTTTACAACAGAAAGATGTCAGACTTGCAGCTAGAAAAGTTATTCACATATGGATATAACCGATAGAAATTATGCGGTCAAAACACCTGTAAAATGATGTTGAAAACTAGGGTCTCCATAGCATAATATATCTTCGATCCTCAAATCGGGACTGTACCAAATTTACGCCAGATTATAAGGTTGTATTTTACTGCACCGTTCTTATCAAATAAAATTAGTATTTCATCTGCTTGTATCTGTTTGACTCCGTTTCATACGTTGAAGACCCACGCTCAGGTTGAAGATGATCGGCCTATTCACCGTCCCGATTGTCACCGTCGTTTCCGATATAGCTTACTGTAGAGGCTTTACTACGATAATGGCACTTCAAAAAGCACATAATAATAATCGTAGGAAATAAGCCTATTGTGAAGGAAGAAATACAGGGAGTCGCTGTACTAAAATATTCCTTGATGCATGTATTATAATCGATAAAAAAAAATTGTAGGTGAGTTAATTAATAAAAATGCCATTAACCAAGTGTTTTCATATTGGCCTGGTTATAGGTCCTCGGTCAGCCGTATTGGCCCTCGGCCTGCGGCCTCGGGCCAATACGGCAGGCCTCGGACCTATAACAAGGCCAATATGAAAACACTTGGTTAATAACATAATATTATCATACCTCAGCAGAAATATAGGTAATGCATCCTTTTTCTCAGCAGTTCTTCGTCCTCAAAACAATAATCATTGTAATAACATAGAGCTGAACAAATGCTACATAACATCTCAAACCTTTTTTGGCAATCATAAGCAAATTTTCAGAACAAACCGTTGTAAGTAATACAATTAGTAAGTCTAATAATAATGACATTTTTTTTTACCTCAATTCTAGATAAATTACCTTAAAACCAGAAATATTTCTTAGTTTGTTTCATTTTGTCAGATTTATCTTATTTTAAGAAAAATTATCTTAAATAGGATTTAATTTTACTAGATATATCTTGTTATCAGAAAAGTTATCTTAAATAAGATTTATTTTTACCAGATGTATGGTGTGATAAGAAAAGTTATCTTAACTAAGATGTCTTTTCTGTGATTTGTCTCCTTAAAATGTAAGATCGTGAATCGAGTGGAAACGGATCGCTACACTAATAGTATGAATCTGCATATGGTTTTCTGAAAGAAATTGTTCATTGTCAATTTGTAAGAGTTATGTTACAATTTGCCTAAGATATACGTGAAATTATATCTTCTACTTGAGTGAGGAACATATTTTTGTAATTTAGTATTTTTATCTGCAAGTCCACATTCACGTGCGGTTATTGTTTATATATGGGTTCATGTATTTGATGCCGCCATTTTCAACTGAAGATTTCATGTTCTCCCACAATTCTCGCGATTATGTGGTATCCAGGTACATTATTGAGGAAACACAACTGAGCCTCTCAGTGGATCAGTCTACAGATGAATGAGAGTAGTATGTTGCTCAATGTGTTCAATGAACTGAGCGAAAACGTCGAAAATGAGATTTGCTTTCTTTGGGAGTGGATTTACAGATATACAACAACAACAAATTGGGAAAAAACTAGATCCTAGGGGCGTCTGTTGGTGAAAATGCGGATCTGCAGATCTGTTTCGTCGTTTTTGTCTACCTGAACATAGTCAATTAGAAAGTAAGTTTAAGACATGTCTTTGGAATGTAAATTGGTGGCAGATTGCCTCTGACAATCTTGACTGGCAAAAACATTTGGGGCTTTGAGTATTTGCATAAAATATCGGATCTGGATTCTACATGGTTTGCAGTTTATTGATTCCTCCAGTGTTTCCTAGTTCTTTCCTTCAGCTTTGGAAGAGTATTCGTATATGAACTTGGGTGTATGCTTTAGCTTGCAAGACCTTGCAACCCTGCCTGTGACTAAACATTGGGACTTCCTCCACCACAAGCACCTGATGAGCACAAAGGCTGGGCAATTCTATTTGAACAGTTTAGGTGTTTTTACTTATCAAAAGTGCAATATGCTGTTATATTTGTAATGTCTATGGATAATTGAAGATTACAGATTTTCTAAATTTTGAGAATTATCCATCAATGTTTGGCTGTTTTGCATGGTTTTAATTATATCCGTCTATTGTCATAGTATACAACTTCGAGAAATGTTGTGCAAATATATTTTAGTATTACTGCTATAAATGGAAAAAAAGACTTGTCAAGGAGAGGTTTTAAGGATGAATGCCAGAACAAAGGCGTTAAAATATTTAAAATAATTTCTTTATTTATGTGTTTTACATTTATTACTTACTTTTGCCCTTCAGTTGCATGATGATGGGTTGAAAGCGACGTTAAATCCTATTCACTCACTCACACTTCAATTGCATGACATTATTTTGATCATGTTTTTATTTTACATGTATAATGCTAACTGTAACAAGCATATATTCATGTTCAGTTTTTGAAAGTAATATGATACAAAAAAAACATTAGTTAAAAACGTTAATTGGATTGTAGGAAAATATTTGAAGTTTCACTATGGACCTCGTTATTTTATTGTTCCTGTGGGGAATTGCGGTGTGGCTGAAATTATTGGGATACCTATTCTACATGCATAAACTTTTGCATCTAATATGTGAAGACTATTCACTACATGTATCATTTGAATAAAATTTCCCCATCTTTAATATATTTTTTTGTCATTTAATTTGATTAAATGTTGTTTAGCATGGTTTTTCTTAATTAAATAAATGTTCATGGCTTCGTGTTTAGCGCGAGTGACCTTTGACCCTGCGCTGCTCGGAAGTGACGTCATCGTACGCAGACGCACACACACATACCTGGTGCACCCTGTACCCTATAGCCCGTAGGGCATAGGGTACACCAGGGTGCGGGTGCACGAGGTATGTGTGTGAGCGCCTGCGTACGATGACGTCACTTGAGAGCAGCGCAGGGTGAAAGGTCACTTCCGGTCACGTGGTCAAAGGTCGCTTCCGGTCACGTGACAGAAAGTGCACTCAGAGTTCAAAGGTTAATCGTCCTCCAATACCCCTTTATCGCTCGTTAAGTCGCTGAGACGGGCGTTAAGGCGTAAAGATAGGGCGTTAAGGCATTGAGACAGGCGTTAAGGCGTAACGACGGGTGTTGAGGGGCGTTGAGACGGGCGTTAAGGCGTAACGACGGGCGTCACTGCATTTCGATGTATTGGTGGCAATTCCATGAAAATCAAGGCTTCTGAGCGCTAGTTTACCAGGGCGTTGAAGCGTTAAGCTAAGCGTTGACGGGCGTTACTGTCTATAAAAGCAAGTGTATCGCCAAAACACGCACAGTCGACGTCCAACCGTCAATATGGCTTTTACTTGCTCTGAGTGCCAACGCACGTTCACCAGACGTTACGATATGATGCAACACGAGAAAAATATACATGGGATTGAAGACTCCGAGGCACAAGAAGCCGATACAGAGATTGATGAGAGTCTATCTACTCATACGGAGAGCTTGACCTCAGATAGTCAGCCTACATCCCAGGAAAGTGACATTGTTGAGAGTCTATATACTGATACGGAGAGCTTGACCTCAGATAGTCAGCCTACATACCAGGAATGTGAGGCAGAACCTACCTTCTGGGATCGTATTGTGACAGCAGCTATCAATACTCATGCTTCAGCGATCGAGGACGCCGGACAGGATAACTTACAACAGGCGTACACCCAAATGCGGTCCTACATCAGGAAAATAGCCATGGCGATCTATGAACAGTATACATTACTACCGCTTGAAATGAAAGACGACCCCACGCACAGGTCAATCATGAAGACCAAGCGTCACTTGGAAGAGGATATGGGGCTATCACCCACTGAGGCCCTGGAAAATGCGAGCAGGATGCGCAAACAACTCTTTCTGGACATGCTGCCCGAACAATATCCAGGCCTGCCCGACGACGATTAGGTCACACTGAAAGTTTCTGAAACGGCGACTTCTGATTGGACAAGCGCAGCCGAGAATACATCAAACGCAGTAACGGGCAAGAACGAATATGACTGATACAGCGCCAAATTACCGCCTCTGATTAGACAAGTCTTCTTGAATTGTAAACATACCCAACGCGGCTCCCCCAGCGTGCGTATGATGTACTGGAGGGTAGAATAAACCATATGAAAAAAAACATGTTGTTGTTGTTCTCTCATCTCTCATCCTTGTTGTTGTTGTTTTTCTTTCAACTGTGTATATCATGGCGTCAAGGCGTTATGCTAAGGCGTTAAGGCGTAACGACGGGCGTTAAGGCGTTACGACGGGAGCTCGGAGCTCGGGGATGGAGTAGTCGGGAGCTCGGAGCTCGGGGATGAGGCAGGCGGGAGCTCGGAGCTCGGGGATGAGGCAGGCGGGAGCTCGGGGCCCCAAGATTCTTGCTTTCTATACTACTCCTAAATGTAAGATGAGGACCCGGATGTAAAACTGATACCCCACACGGTCCATTTGACCAGGTATGGTCCCCCAATCACTCAACAAACCTCCACGAATCCCAAAATGCCTGCTTGCTATACTACGACCACACTGCGCATGCGCAAAATGATGAAAACGGACGATACATTAGTCCATTCGGATCCCACTCACTCACTCACTCACTCACTCGCTCACAGGAAAGTACCCGGCTGTAGGTCAGACAGGTCCAAACATGTTCCCCAAGGTCACGCCCGATTCACGCCTACCGGATGTAGGGGTGAAGTCCGTGTTTCGCTTTTTATATTTTCGGTACAACTCCTAAATTTACAGACACCCACCCTGCCTCTCTCACCAGGCCCCGATAAGCCCGGGGGACCGATATTCGCCCTTTGGGATAGGGTTGATAGGAGTTTTCCCCTATTTTAGGGGTAAAGTCCGTGTTCACCTTTCATATTTTCGGGGACAAATCTTCATTTTACATGCACCCACCCATGATTTGATAGGCAGAACCCGATAAGCCCGGGGACCGATATTCGCCCTTTGGGATAGGGTTGATAGGGGTTTCCTCTATTGTAGGGGTAAAGTCCATGTTCCGCTTTTTATATTTTCGGGACAAATCTTAAATTTACATACACCCACCTTGCCCCTCTCAGTAGGCCCCGATAAGCCCGGGGGACCGATATCCGCCCTTTTGGGATAGGGTTGATAGGAGTTTTCCCCTATTTTAGGGGTAAAGTCCGTGCTCCGCCTTTTATATTTTCGGGGACAAATCCTCATTTTACATGCACCCACCCATGACTTGATAGGCAGAACCCGAAAAGCCCGGAGACCGACATTCGCCCTTTGGGACAGGGTTGAAAGGGGATGTCCTCTATTGTAGGGGTAAAGTCCGTGTTTCGCTTTTTTATATTTTCGGGGCAAATCCTAAATTTACATACACCCCCTCCCCCACCCTACCTCTCTCAGCAGGCCCCGATAAGCCAAAAATTTCCCAGGCTGGACCTATACCCCTAAACCAGTCCCGTATAGATTCAATATGCAAATGTTCGAATCAGGGGAGATAACCCGGAATTTGCCGAAAACCACAAAAGCGCATCAAGAGTTACCTCCCCCGGCAAAACACTAATTTTGATGCTTAGACTATACTACTTATTGGGCAATTGTCCAAACCAACTAAATATTATAAACTTGGTCAATACTTTATCAAAATATCTGCAAATTATTGTAAGTGTGCTATTTAGCATCATGCACAAGTTTATAAAGGAGTCCATACATTAAGGCGAAAATCAACAAATTATCATATCGGCTTGGTTTCATATTTGCTAGGAAATGCCCAAATGATATTTAACTTAAGCTGTCCACCTTCTGTTCGTCCATCAGTTTGTCCAGTTTAGAATATGTTGTTGTATTATGTCATTTGTACTTTGTACATTTGTATGCATTTGTACATTGTATACATTTTAATCATTAGGTACAAATTTTATACAACAAATTTCTATACTAAGCCTATTACAGTCTACGTTTACATAGGGCCGGATGGCATAACAGTGTGAAGAAACTTGGTGATATTGTTATTGGTTTCCATCACGTAATCATATTAGCCTGATAATAAAAATCAAGCTACCTGGTTTTCCGGTTTGCACTTTTGTTTACGCCACAGAGACAGGAACCCAAGCTATACAAAACAACGAGTCAGGAGTTAAAGACCCAAGTTTTCGATTCTATTGTGCGACATCTTTTTCTCCCAAACTTAACGTTGACCACTGTGCGAGTAAAACAAAACTCTAATAATTATCCGTTTTTGGCATAAATGATGAGCCGGAAACATGACAATGAATTAGGTGTTGATGATCCACGGGAGCCCAAAAAAAACAGCTACTGACGACAATACAGGACTATCTTTTCAACAATTAAACAGAAACTTGCTGCACTGGGCGTTTCCACAAAACTCCGGAAGAAGGAATAGCTCCTGACATTGTTAAATCTGTTAAATTCACCTGAATGTTCACCAATGGCTATTTGTATGTCTGTACTGTGACAGTCAGACTGACTAGAGAATCGTTTCCTTTATCATGAAATATTTGTACATATTTAATAAAACAGTAGTTCCAATTGAATTATTTATGTTTTTAATTTTGATTTGGAATGGTTTGGGCACTTATCACAGTTCATGCCGCTTTGCATACTACACAATGAAGATCTATGCTTAATCCACCGAGCAGGTATCGTCATCTGTGAATGGAGTCCATGCGTTAATTGCCCACGGCCGGTTCACTTAAGCCGAACGCCTAAGCCGAACGCCTAAGGTCTCTCTCTTAAAAATTCTCAAATTTTAAATTGAAATGGAAGCAAGAAGATGTTTAATAGTCAGCCTAAATAAAACACCATGAGAAAGAACACGAACGTTTCTGTATGACGCCTTGCGAACAAATTTTGTCGGCTGAACCGATTTTTCCCCATAAACTTTAAAAATGAGCTACTTTCGACTTTTTTGGTGAAAATCCTATGTTAAGATATATGGGAAAAACGTCATTCGAACCTCAATTTTTAAATTAAATTGGAAGCAAGTAAACCACTTTCTATGGCCAAATAAAATGGCACATTATACAATTATTGCATGTTATAGAGCGGGACATCACGATTTGTCAGCTCAACACAATTAGTGATGTACAACCAGCGCGCAGCTTGAGTTGCACATCACTTGTCGAGAGCTGACAAATCGTGATGTTCCACTCGATAACATGCAATAGTTGTTTTATTATACCGAATGTCATATTTGAATAAAATGGGGACTTTATAATCATGTACATGAGGATGGTACAGTGAAATATAAGTACATGTATATCGTATTCAACACTGCGCAACAGTTGTTGATTTCAAAACGCCGTTTGTCGACTCAATCGCATAATTTGGATGAGTAACGGTCTCGGTGATCTTACGTACCTTTTCAAAAGATGCCAAATTTATTTCAATCAATTACCAAATCTCATTCACTAATTTCTATCATCAACGGGCCGACGTATACACATCAGGTCGATGAAGATACACATCAATCTTCGTTTCGGGGAGTATGTTGGCGCGAGCACTATGGGAGGCAACTCTAGGCCCGACAGATGTCGCCGTGGAACAATTTGTCATGTTCAACGCTTTGTCGTGGTTCAAGACATTTATTCAACAGTAAGGCCGCAAGATATGACTGCATCATCACTGAACATCACGATTTGTAGAATGACACGTGACAGGCTGTCAACCAATGAAAACATTACGAATTTACATGAGATATAATGGTATACGGATATATTCTTCAAAATTAACATGATATGCGAACAAATTCTGTCATCAAAAGGGAAATGCTTGATTTTCAGCGACGAAACGTATTGCCCTATCTAAACCCAGGTTAAATTTCCCGGACTCTGAGAGCAGTGGTGGCGATCCGTGCCAAACAGAGTTGTCTTCCCTTAAGTCCCATAGTTCCACATGAATGACTGTATAATGTACAACGTATAATGTAACCGTATAGAATTATTACCAACGCTGTTATATATCGCAAAATAATTAGTTCCAGACGAGCATGGGAAGTCGAACTCCCTGTCTGTGTCATGGATATATCTTCTCGTGGGACATTCATACTAGTGGATGAAGCATTCTGAAACTCATATGGCTGATAAAATGATGAACCCCATTATTTACAGCAAACACTACCCAGGTTTTATACTCTAAACTCTCACGGTCCAGCATGTCCAGAGTGACGTAAAACAGGGGCGACGGACGTTTGAAATGGATCTATCGTCCGTTTTTGGATTCTTCTATAAATTTCAGCATGAATTCTTGAATATTTTAAAAAATTACATCACGCGGGAGTAATATATTGGCTCAGTGTGCCATATTTTAGATATATTAAAAAAAATCATGCTACAATGTATACGCAAAAGACTAAGGTGTGTTTTGTACAAAACATATTTTTATGCAGAATTGTAATAATTTTTTACGCCTATGTAAAACGACACTTGGCCTTTATCCATCCCTTGCCAGTCTATTTTTCATTGCTCTCCAGGCGTTCAACAGCCCAGCCTTGATAGTTCTATTCCTGCAGGAAAACAGGCAGTTGAGCCACACAATGCCACAAAGCAGAAGATAATACGAGTTGAACTCCCAGTCTTCTAGATTGTGAGACTGGTGAAGCATGGTCATTAAAAGTACAATTAAAGCTAACCAAAAGAATAGAATCATCACGAAAGTCCAAACCCGTCTCTTGGTGTTTTTGTGTTCGTCATCGTTAACCGACGCTGCAATCTGTCTGCCATGCTTTCTGGTCATGTTTAACGCTCGTCCAAAGCTTATCAATCCTATGATGAATGATGGAGCGAGAAAACCATAAATTGTGCCAAATATAAACGGTCTACGGTAAAGCGACCACCCACAGTTCCTCGGTTTTGTACCCGTGAGTACCACCACTTCCGGTCGTAATACGAAGACTGTTGTTGCTGTCGCAGTATACACGGTGACGAACGCCCACCCACTTACCAAGACTAAAACAGCATGTTTCGGGCTGAAGGAATGAAGCGGGTTTTTCAAAGTTCTCCATATTAAAATTCCACGCAGGAAACTCGCGACATAGTATCCAAGAATAACGAAGAGTTGAAAACCAAGTCCGATATAACACCTAGACACTCCGCTTAGAGTCTGATCACAATTTAATCCGAGAAGCTGCAGAATCGGTGAAATAGAAACCCCAGTAACTATCGCGCTAATGCTAACACCCACGGAACATATCTTGGCGATTTTGTCGAATTCCGAGAAAATAATACCACAGATACTTAAAGTTGCGTTTGCTACTGGCAAAACAGATAAAATAGTTTGTAAAACCGCCAACCACCAGAGAGTTCCACAATGTTCGTCTTCACTGCGCTCGACGGGGTATAATTCAAAGTTGTAGTGTTGTTACCAAGCATTTTGCTCTACCAAACAAATCTTTCTTAGCTCAGCTTACATCGGCATGCAGAGTCGCTTACAGCAGCATCGGCATGCAGAGTCGCTAACATCAGCATGCAGTGATGCTTACTTGAGACACATTTCCATAAATTTCACTTCCACAAATTTCATGTTGAACTTTCCGAGCGTGAAAGTCCACAAGTGAGTGACTAGGATTTAGCGTCGTTTTCAACATTTTTTCATCCATATCACGACGGTGCCTACATGTGCCACGATGCGAGAGTGCCCACAGTTCCTATTATCCTGTACACTGATCAGTCCAGCCAGTACAGCGCTCGATCACCCATCCAAGTTTTGACCGAGCTCAACGTTGCTTATCTTCGGTGATCTGACGAGAACCGGTGTGCCCCACGTGATACGCCGTACCTAAACGTCCACAGTGATAGGATATACTGCATACGAGAATTTCAAAATTCACTTTGCCTCGGTGTTTCCGAGTTGCGGATTCTAAGACATGTATATCGTTCCAAAGCATAATAGTGAATCGATTGGAGGTGGAAATACCAGAGTCTCACGGTTTGAAGGAACCTCAATAGTTATTAAGTAGTCTTCTACTGCCCTCATTGTTTATCAACCGTGTAGCCATGCTTCCAACTTTGTTTAATCTCCAAATTGAAATCTGCTTGCAACGTTGAAGATATTTCACATGCTAATCTAGAAGAATATAGTCACAAACATAGGCTCGAGATTTCCTCGGTGGATGTGACACAAAAACACAAAGAAGAAACAAGTACACCGTCCGCAGAAATGGATCGTGCGTCATACGAGTGTGTTTGATATACTCTAAGTAAGCGGATAAAATCGGAATATACTTTAGAGCGTACCTACATAAAATCTGAATTATTTTCTTCTGTTCAGTAAACAACACGATACCTCTGAATAAACATAGGTAAAAGCCATCGAAGCTAAGTGTCCGGTCTGATTTAATTTCATCACAGGCTAATGTTACATATTTCTTTTTGTAGCCCTTACTTTGGTTTCGAAGGTAATCATTGGTGTCATTCTTGCCTAATCAACCATCAACACCATTAGCACAAGTCACCCAGTAACATTTCATCTTGCAGCACAAACAGTATTAACAAAAAGTAAACCATTCATTATCAGAATTTGCGTTACGGAGGAGCGCATATCTCAATTACAAAAAATCAATAACCTCCGATATATATGTATATATATATATATATATGATAAAATCTGCACGGTGCTGCATGACACTGCTTGGTAGTGTTTGTTTGAAATTGTAGTTTAAGGGACGCTTCCCATTCGGATTTCGAGGTCCATCAATTCGGTACTTTATTTAAAGATCACGGTACATTTCCTATTTCACGGTATTTACATCTACGTAACTACGTATTAAAAAGTTCGTCGGTCTATTTTGATCAGGCTTTAAGGGTAAATATGTGTTAAGGATGTCCGCATCTGGTAAATCTAATTAATTAACTTTTTAAATAATGTTTTAGTTGCATTCATAATTGTGTATTATGAGGAAAAACAAAGAAAAAAAATATAGGTTGGTATGCATTTTTTAGCTGTAGGCAACATTAAGTGGACTGACTCATGCTCCATTTGATAACCCAGAAAACATAGGGAATAGCCCTAGTTTCGAAGCATATTCATGAAAAATTCATATAAATAGTATTTAACTTTTTCTCATATTTTAACTAACTGTTTGCACATAATCGCAATGTCTATCAAAATTTATCAAATTGGATGGATGTTACTATGCAAAATTCTCGGCTAGAAGGCTTCTACAGGAAATCCCTATCTCTTAACCTAGGAAAGGGAGATTAGGAAAACAGACAAAGTGGTCGCCAAAGCCAAAACTCACCAACAGACATCCTTAAGTTCATTGCACTATAGGCAGTCTCCTGAACAGACTGGGTATGCATGACCCCCAAGTGGGTCAGCAACATGAGTTTTGTACCATGTCTGTTGCCACGAGGGGAAGATTAATTTCCTCTACATGATGACTGTACTTGGATAGTCACACATGTCCAGCTAATCATATCGTAGTTAGTTATATCGTCGCTATATGGCCGAAATAGCGCTTAACGCGACGTTAAACCCTAACTCACTCACTCACTGTATATACATGAAGCAGTCTGCTTACTGGGCAGTCTAACAGGCAGACTGATTGGCCAAATCACACCGCCCCTAAAGCTAGGGTCAATAAGTGAATTGAGTTATCTAGTTTTGCATACCGCTTTGATAATCTGGTTCATAGCAACATATTAGTGTCTGAGTGGATTCTCTAGGCTGATCGAGTCAGCTCGTGTGGCGTGCACTCAGTCGTGAAACGTAACGCTTTCAATAACCTTGTCCACAGACCCAGTGATGAAAAGGGGTGCAATGTCGGAATAATCCAGTCTGCTTAAAATTTTTAGATAGAAGCTGACAACTGGTTCTATTCCGAATTCCATGTGCCACTTAGATTGGCATCATGACGAATTACCTCAAGGGTCAGAAATTGGGTCAGAAGAGGTCAAATGTTGGAAAACTGATTCATGCTCACGGTTTGGGCCTTGAACCATGTTATTAATGCCGATAGTACTTTAAGTATATTTGTCTGTGGGGTAATATGACTTCTTGACAGTACGCCGGCATCGTTTTTCACCAGCCTTTTCAAGTTGCGTTCAATTTCATACCAGACCGACAAGCCCATGGAATCCTTCTGCCTATAACTTATCATGTCCAGCCATTTTTCATGCAGCCGTGTTATGGTCGCGGAGCCTGGACTTGATAAACCCCATCTTGACGTCTGATTTTTCAGGCACCGCCACCGCGTCTTTCAGGACTATCTGGAGTTTCAACTCACGTTCATTATGAGCCCCTTAGTAGTATAGAGAAGACGAATAGGCTCAACTTTTCCAGGGAGATAACTCTTGGTTTCCCTTTTTCCGCCAGGGGGTGCCACCAGTCCCGTATGACGTCACTTCCGGTCTGGGTGAATGGAGCGTGACCTGTGAACATGCCGTATGACGTCACTTCCGGTCTGGGTGAATGGCGCGTGACCTGTGAACATGATAGGATATGTACTGACCTGTCTGTGGGTTTTTTCCACGTCGTTCACCTCCGTGTCTTTTCGGTGAGGTCCGTGGGAACATGTACTGACCTGTCTGTGGGGTTTTTCCCACAATGTCGTTCACCTCCGTGTCTCTTCGGTCAGGTCCGTGTCTTTTCGGTGAAGTCCGTGGGAACATGATAGGAGATTACTGACTTGTCTGTGGGGTTTTTCCACAATATCGTTCACCTCCGTGTCTCTTCGGTCAGGTCCGTGTCTCTTCGGTGAGGTCCGTGTTTTTTCGGTGAGGTCCGTGAAGATGTCACGGAGGTGGAACATGATAGGAGATGTACTGACTTGTCTGTGGGGTTTTTCCACAATGTCGTTCACCTCCGCGTCTCTTCGATCGCTACAATGTTGCGAAGATGTCACGGATATCACCGAAGAGAAACGGAGGTGCCCGAATAGACACGGAGATCCCCGAAGGGGGCGAGAGGGGTCCCTAGTGTACTGATGGGGTCGTATGGGTCGTATCAATGTGAAGCATTCGTGAAGGGGCATCTGATGCGGTGGGTGTGGGATTGAAATATCGTCATTCTGCGCATACGCGGTAGACCAAGGGTATGGAAATAGACGGTTTGGGGTCTAGGTGGGTCACTAGTGGTCCGATGGAGTCCCGTGAGGTATCAATGTGAAGCCTATGTGAGGGGGCATCCGATGGGCTGGGTGTGGGGTTGGAATATGGTCATTCTGCGCATGCGCGGTAGACCAAGGGTATGGAAATAGACGTTTTGGGATCTAGGGGAGCCCCTAGTGGTCCGATGGAGTCGAGTGAAGTATCAATGTGAAGCCTATGTGAAGGGGCATCCGATGGGCTGGGTGTGGGGTTGGAATATGGTCATTCTGCGCATGCGCGGTAGACCAAGGGTATGGAAATAGACGTTTTGGGGTCTAGGTGGGCCACTAGTGGGTCGATGGAGTCGTATGAGGTATCAATGTGAAGCCTATGTGAGGGGGCATCCCACTGGGTGGATGTGGGGTCGGAATATCGTCATTCTGCGCATGCGCAATAGACAAAGGGTATGAAAATAGACGTTTTGGGATCTAGGTGAGCCACTACTGAGCCGATGGAGTTGAGTGAGGTATCAATGTAAAGCCTATGTGAGGGGGCATCCGATTGGACTAGTGTCTCGGCCGTTGTCCACATTCTGCGCATGCGCAGACAGGGAATTCTGGGAAAAGGGTGTGGACATAGACGTGTTAGGGTTTAGGTGAGCCCCTAATGATCCTATGGTGTCGTATGAGGTCTTATTTTGAAGCTGTCGTGAGGGAGCATCCGCCTGGGCTAGTGTGTCGTTCGTTGTCAATAGTCTGCGCATGCGCAGTCTGGCCGTAGTATAGAAATAGACGTGTTGAGGTTTAGGTAGGCCCCTAATGGTCTGATGGGGTCGAGTGAGGTATCAATGTAAAGCATACGTGAGGGAGTATCCGACAAGCTGCTCAATTTGATAACCTAGAAAGCATAGGGAATAGCCCTAGTTTTGAAGCATATTCATGAAAAATTCATATAAATAGTATTTAACTTTTTCTTATATTCTAACTGTTTGCAGATAATCACAATGTCTATCAAAATTTAGCAAATTGGATGGATGTTGCTGTGCAAAATTCCCGGCTAGAAGGCTTTTAAAGGAAATCCCCATCTCTTAACCTAGGGAAGGGAGATAACCCAATGGAAAAACAGGCAAAATGGCTGCCGAAGTCAAAAACCACCAGCGGACATCCTTAACGTTTTTGCTTAATAACTTTTGACTTATTTATCATAACACTACAAAATCTTCTGGTGACTTACCTTATATATTGTCACATGTCGTAACAGTGGTTTTCCAATCAAAGTGTGCATAGCCTAATTTTTGATGGAGAACAAAACATCTCGTCTGTTATATATGCAAATTAAAAAAATACATTTTCCAGGTGCAGTTGTACCTAGACGTGGGGTAAGTTGTTTACTCAAATATTGCTCATTATATATGCTACCCTTCTGCTTACGAATGATATATTAATTTTCCTGAGTATGAAACCCATCCCCCCATTTTTCCACGGACAAAATACATTTTCCAGGTGCAGTTGTACCTAGATGTAAGTTGTTTACTCAAATATTGCTCATTATATATGCTACCCTTCTGCTTACGAATGATATATTAATTTTCCTGGGTATGACACCCTTTCCCCCATTTTTTCTGGACAAAATACGTTTTCCAGGTGGGGTAAGTTGTTGAGTCAAATATTGCGCATTATATATGCTATCCTTCTGCTTACGAATGATATATTAATTTTCTTCAGTATGAGATCCGTCCCCCCTTTTTCCTGTACAAAATATGACGCACACATCGCCGGAAGTGGTATCATATATAGTAAAATAGATGTTTACCGAACATTTCGATTACTTTTCAAGTCTGTATGATACCTCTGTTGACCTAGCGTTAAAAAGAATTATCTGGAGATAATTTTCCCTGAACACTGGGATTTCCTGGATTTCAACTTCTTCTTTATCAATACTAACATATCTTTTCATCTCCATTGCAGGATGAGTAGTTAAAGAACATATTTTCCACCCTTAATATTATTACACAATTCATCTAACTCTGAAAAGAAAGCATGTTATTTACTGAATACGCGTTTGATGTCTGTGGGACCGACTTATGGTAATTCTGTTGTTGAACACTTTTTCAGCCTCCCACCAAATGTCCTTCGTTCATGTGTATTGCTCAAATGTGTGCTTACCCGGAAATGCAATACGAGGAGTTCAACGGCTTAAGATGTCCCACCTGTCCAATCTGTCGTATTCCAGAAGTAAGAACTACAGTCAACATTGGCTTCAATATACGCCCGCATATATTCGTTACTCCCAACTCCCTTTTTGGTGCCGACCAGCACATGGTTTCGACAGAACTATGATCATAACGCAATGGAGCTAGAACTTTCACATATTTTGTACATATATTTTCTTTTATATGCATTCACCGATTTAATGACAGAATGGATATTTTCGCATAGGTATATAGGTTCAAGTATATCATTGATTACACTGCATGGCCTAGACAAATTTGGGCGTGTGCCTTCAAGTATTTTATTTCAATTTCCCTGTCATAGCACGCCATCTATCGTCCCATCGACCGTAAAGCCTACCACCGTTCCTGGTATTTATGTGATACTTTTCTATAACACTATCACGAATAGCACATGTGGAATTTAATTTCCTGTCATATTCAACAATGTCTGGTCGAATATTGAATTTTTAAAAATTATTTTTCCATACTATCTTGCGATAATACCACATATTCTATCGTCCCATCGACAGTAAATCCTACCACCGTTCCCAGTATCAATATGATATTTTTCTTTCACACTGTTATATAGTACCATCGTCATAGCCATGCGATATCGATACTCGATTTAGGTCCTTTTCTTCACGAAATAGCACATATTATGGATTCAATTTAATGTTATAACTATAGTCATAACGCAATCGAGCTAGAAATTTCACATAGTGTGTACATATATTTTCTCTTGCCGTTACATTAAAACACAGCTATATTTAGGACATTATATTTTTCCGATTTCAACAGCACCACGTACAGACCAAAATGCCGCCATATCTTACCATCTTAGTTGTTAAATAACATGTTTTCCTCCCTTAATATTATTACACAGTTTATCTAACTCGAGTAAGAATGCATGATATTTACTGAATATGTAAACGCTTAGTTTATTCCACTAACGTCACAGGACCTACGAAGTAGGGTAGGCATATAGGACTCCGACGCGCACTGAACTCTTGGAAATCCCCCCGCCCCAAGCGGCCCAAGTCAGAATCACCAGTGATTTTCATTAAAAATTACCAGAAATTTTCATCAAAAGTAGATCAGCTCAGAACTTGCTGGTAACAGTCCCCTAATGCACCTTCATGCAAAAAATCAAGGTTCTAATGTCAACGGTTCATGTTATTTTGCGGACGAAAGGATTCGGATGGACTCACTCACTCACTGACTGACTACCGGACAATTGGCAGACGGTAGACTACTTCGTAGGAATAAACAACGATGCCATATTAGTCAAAATCGGTTTGATGTCTGTGAGACCAACTTATGGTAATTCTAATGTTGAACACTTTTTCAGCCTCGAACCATTTGTCCTTCGTTCAAGTGTGCTGCTCCACAGTGTGATAACCCGGAAATGCAATACGACCAGTTCAACGGTTTAAGATGTCCCATCTGTCCAATCTGTCCTACTCCGTTCCCAGTATCATTATGTTATTTTTTTTATAACACTATCACGAAATAGCACATGTGGATTTTAATTGCATGTCATATTCAACAATATCAGGTCGAATATTAAAATATTTTTTTTTATAATTTTCTCATAATATCTTGCCATATCATATTCTTCCATGTATCAATATGATATTTTTCTATAACGCTATCACATCACGTTTACTTATATGTTGCTCTCTCATCGCGCCATCGCATTGTGTTGTATAGTACAATCGTCCAAGCCATATGATATTGATACTCGATTTAGGCCTTTTCCTACACAAACTAGCACATGCTTTGGATTTCAATTTCATGTCATAACTATAATCATACGCAATCGAGCTAGAAATTTCACATATTGTGTACATATATTTTCTCTTGCCGTTACATTAAAACACAACTAGATTTAGGACATATTCTTTCGATTTCAACACCACCACGTACAGACCAAAATACTGACATATCTTTTCATCTCCATTGCAGGATGAGTAGTTAAAGAACATATTTTCCACCCTTAATATTATTACACAATTCATCTAACTCTGAAAAGAAAGCATGTTATTTACTGAATACGCGTTTGATGTCTGTGGGACCGACTTATGGTAATTCTGTTGTTGAACACTTTTTCAGCCCATTTGTCCTTCGTTCAAGTGTGCTGCTCCAGCGTGTGATAACCCGGAAATGCAATACGAGCAGTTCAACGGCTTAAGATGTCCCACCTGTCCAATCTGTCCAACTTCAAAGGTAAGAACAAGAGTCAACATTGGCTTCAATTTACGCCCAAGTATAATCGTTACTCCCAACTCCATTTTTTGGTGTTGACCAGCACATAGATTGGTCATTTAAATATATATATGTACATCGAATTACATATCTTCCTAATAACCGAATTAATGATATTCCAGAAGTAAGAACTAGAGTCAACATTGGCTTCGATATACGCCCGCATATATTCGTTACTCCCAACTCCCTTTTTGGTGCCGACCAGCACATGGATTCGACAGAACTATGATCATAAAGCAATGGAGCTAGAACTTTCACATATTTTGTACATATATTTTCTTTTATATGCATTCACCGAATTAATGACAGAATGGATATTTTCGCATAGGTATATAGGTTCAAGTATATCATTGATGACACTGGCCTAGACAAAGTTTGGGCGTGTGCATTAAAGTATTTTATTTCAATTTCCCTGTCATAGCACGCCATCTATCGTCCCATCGACCGTAAAGCCTACCACCGTTCCTAGTATTTATGTGATAATTTTCTATAACACTATCACGAATAACACATGTGGATTTTAATTTCCTGTCATATTCAACAATTTCAGGTCGAATACAGAATTTTTTAAAATTATTTTTCCATACTATCTTGCGATAATACCACATATTCTATCGTCTCATCGACCGTAAAGCCAACCACCGTTCCCAGTATCAATATGATATTTTTCTTTCACACTATCACATCTCGTTTTCTTATATGTTGCTCTCTCATCGCGCCATCGCATTGTGTTATATAGTACAATTGTCCTATAGCCATATGATATTGATACTCGATTTAGGACTTTTCCTTCACGAACTAGCACATGCTTTAAATTTCAATTTCATGTCATAACTATAATCATATAACGCTATCGAGCTAGAAATTTCACATATTGTGTACATATATTTGCTCTTGCCGTTGCAATATAACACAAAAATATTGACATATCTTACCATCTCCTTTGCAGGATGAGTAGTTAAAGAACATATTTTCCACCCTTAATATTATTACACAATTCATCTAACTCTGAAAAGAAAGCATGATATTTACTGAATACGCGTATGCTTAGTTTATTCCATAAAGAACGACGATGCCATATAAGTCAAAATCGGTTTGATGTCTGTGGAACCGACTTATGGTAATTCTAATGTTGTGAACTTTTATTTCAGGCTCTCACCATCTGCCCTTCGGTCAAGTGTGCTGCTCCACAGTGTGATGACCCGGAAATGCAATACGAGCAGTTCAACGGTTTAACATGTGCCACCTGTCCAATCTGTCCAACTTCAAAGGTAAGAACAAGAGTCAACATTGGCTTCAATTTACGCCCAAGTATAATCGTTACTCCCAACTCCATTTTTTGGTGGTGACCAGCACATAGATTGGTCATTTAAATATATATATGTACATCGAATTACATATCTTCCTAATAACCGAATTAATGATAGAATGGAATATTCGCAAATATATATATATCACCAATTATATCATTGATTACACTGGCCTAGACAAAGTTTGGGCTTGTGCATTAAATTATTTCATTTCAATTTCCCCATGCTATCCTGCCATAGCACCACATCTCCTATCATCTCATCGAGAGTAAAACCCACCACCGTTCCCAGTATTAATATGATATTTATCAATAACACTTTCACGAAATAGCAAATTTGGATTTAATTTCATGTCAAATTCAAACAATGTCAGGTCGAATATTGTAATATTTTTTATAATTTTCCCATACCTTTCTGTTATATCACCACATCTTCTATCGTCGACCCCATCGACCGTAAAGACTACCACCGTTCCCAGTATCAATATGATATTTTTCTATAACGCTATCACATCACGTTTACTTGTATGTTGCTCTCTTATCGCGCCATCGCATTGTGTTGTATAGTACAATCGTCCAAGCCATATGATATTGATACTCTATTTAGGCCTACACAAACTAGCACATGCTTTCGATTTCAATTTCATGTCATAACTATAATCATAACTCAACCGAGCTAGAAATTTCACATATTGTGTACATATATTTTCTCTTACCGTTACATTAAAACACAACTAGATTTAGGACATATTCTTTCGATTTCAACACCACCACGTACAGACCAAAATACTGACATATCTTTTCATCTCCATTGCAGGATGAGTAATTAAAGAACATATTTTCCATCCTTAATATTATTACACAATTCATCTAACTCTGAAAAGAAAGCATGATATTTACTAAATATGCGTTTGATGTCTGTGGGACCGACTTATGGTAATTCTGTTGTTGAACACTTTTTCAGCCTCCCACCAGTTGTCCTTCGTTCTATTGTGCTGCTCAAGTGTGTGCTTTTCCGAAAATGCAATACGAGCAGATCAACGGTATAAGATGTCCCACCTGTCCAATCTGTTCAACTCCATAAGTAAGTGTAAGAGTCATCATTGGCTTCAAAAAACGCCCACAAATTGGACTTTCATTTCTCTCAATATTACAATAAAGGACCATTGTGGTTTTCATAATGTATAGTTCGTCAACTTTCAATTGAAAGTTTGAGCTTAGGGAGAAGCATACGACATACGACTGTGTTAGGTGCTTAGGGAGAAGCATACGACATACGACTATGTTAGATGCTTAGGGAGAAGCATACGACATACGACTGTGTTAGGTGCTTAGGGAGAAACATACGACTGTGTTAGGTGCTTAGGGAGAAGCATACGACATACGACTGTGTTAGGTGTTACGTAAGTAAAACAAAAAAATATGAATTTGATTCTACACAAAAAACTGAGTTTGTTACCGAATAAATACCCAAGTTTTATAAACTGACGCTGAAAATTGTGCTTTTGCCTGTTTTTTAATATATCTAAAATATGACATCTTGAGTCAAAAGGAATCTACTGTTTTTCAGTCACCATATATTATGTTGGTTCAAGGTGTCATATTTTACATTTTATTAAAATAAAATCCACCCTAAAATGTATACAAAAAGGCACAAACAGACATGTAGACCAACTTCAAACGTCAGTTTTAACTGTCAGAGTGTACAGTAAAACTTGAGTATTTTTCATCTGTACGAAGATGTTTGTGCAGAATGAAGAAATTAATGTATGGTTTCACTAACGTAATATTTAAATGAGTTTTCCCTATGTAAATCACCACTTCTCCTTATGTAAGCACCACTTCTTATGTAAGCACCAAATCTCCTTGTGTAAGCACCACTTCTCATTATGTAAGCACCACTTCTCCTTATGTAATCACCACTTCTCTTTATGCAAGCACCACTTCTCCTTATGTAAGCACCACTTCTCCTTATGTAAGCTAATCACCACTTCTCCTTATGTAAGCACCACTTCTCCTTATGTAAGCACCACTTCTCCTTTGCTGTATACCCGAAATTCGATCACATTCCACACACCTGAGACATCCTTGATCGTTAACCTTTTGACGACAAACGGGAAATAGATTTTTCTGCTCCTTGTGTAACTTTAGGTATACCAACAGTTTGGTACCGTCCAAAACATGGAACTTGTCAAAGTGACCTTGACCGTTGACCTTTTTTTACTTCATTTTTTTTTATCCCATGTATCGATTTTCCTACGCCTTTCCCTACCTGTGGGCCAAATGTACTTGATCTCTGCATAATCAACTTTGGTACAAGAGTGCTCAATATAGGTCAAGGTCAGTCATGTTTCATAACATTCTGATCAATGAGCATGCGCATCTGTAGAGTGGATGATTCTCTCTTGTAGGAAGCCATCTTATGTTTTTATTATTTTTATTTCATACTCATTTGGAATTGGTGCGGTTTTACAAAATAGGTCTTTCGGAGATTGATTCGGAAATTCTGTTATGGACGATGACTGAGTATTGAATGTGAGATTGGGCGCTTGCTATTGGAAAAGATAGCTCTAATCCTTCAGGAAATGAGTTGACAACATTGAGTCTACATTTATCATATTTCACTTTGAGAAAATAGGTCAAGGGCAGTCATCTTAAATAGAATTATGAGACATCGCTAGCTGTATGTGTGGTATAAATATGAAAAGCCTGGCTATACTTTGTCGAGAGATATCGTGTTATCAAGTATTACTAAATACTAAATAGTAATGTACCATTGTCATGTGAAAAACGATGAAGAATACATTTTCACCGATAATTGTTCTTCGTTTTCCATTTCAGCCGATGAAACCGATTTTCGAGTTTCCTCGATAGAAGAAAATAAAATTAACAAGTATACGCGGGCCCTCCGCCCTATAATGCAGAGATCTGCCAACGTGATTAGAATATGATGTTCATCAATTTGAAATTCAAATATTCTTTCGAGTGAGACGCTAGGTGGCTACGTGTACCAATAGGTAAATGACGCGTGCGCATGTCGTTTTTCTTGACGTCACAAAGGCAACTTCATAATGTAACGACGTTATAATTGTTCGTTTTATGACGCCACGTCTTCTTTACCTGTTGGAGCACTAGCGCCGCCTAGCGTGGCAGCTGTCGATCTCCATTCTGGTACTATGATTCCCCCTCAACCATTAGTGTGGAATCTAATCTTCATTACACTCTCCCCTCCCCGCCTACAGGGACATTGAAACTGGAGAAGCCTCTAAACGCCCCGACCCCGCCTTTCACCATGTTCACCAAAAATAATGCACGTTATTTGTTATATTATTGTATCGGGCACATTAAATACATGGAGCAATTATTAAATACATTTACATTTTTTATCCACACAGGTACAATAGCACCGTGTCACGGAGTATAACTCGACGGCGATCCAATATGGCTGGATCAGGAAGATCTTTGATGGCGACAGTAACAAAGGGCGATAACTCAAATGATTCCGATTTAACGTAACTTTCCAAATTGTGTAACACAATCGCTGCTCTATATCGAATAAAGAATTAAACTTTTATCCCCATGAACTCGAAAATGAAACTGCAGTCTGTTTTCTTTTCTTTTACATGCATTACTTATTATCACTCAGTGTATGAAATGCTTACAATTCAGTCAGCTAGCTAGCAGACCAGACTCAGTAAACTCAGACATATATATCACGGAACACTATATCTGAAATTAACGCTATATAAATCCCGTGCGAATTTCAAACTACATTTGTTAGCCAATCAGGTGGCTAGCTGGGCGAATTAACTCTAAATATACGTCCCTTGTAATTACAAACAGGAGCACGTGAATAGATAACAGAAACCTAAACCAAATGGTGAATCTCCTCTAGACATCGTGCGTAAACTTCAAAGGATTTTGTCAGACGGTAGAAAATATCAAAAGATTGACCGCCGGTAAGTTGTCTCTGTCAACTAAACGTCAATCAAGGCCAAATGTTTGTAGTCAATGGCTTATTAGGGAATCTCCTAGAATATCGGGAAAACGTTCGCACGAATATTTGATAGCGTCACATCTAGATGGTATTTTCGTGATATACCACCTTGGTTTACTTACATTGGCCAGTAGACTTGCTAGGCAGCACTGACACTAGTCAAACAGCCTACACTCTTGCACAGTCCCTATACCCGCACGATGAAACGCAAAGGCGCCACACGGGGCATCATGGGTGTGACTAATTGTGTACGTTTCACAGGTATTCGAGGCTGCCCGGCAGATATTGTCGAAAATCAACTGATCTCGTGCATCGATGGTGTAGAGATTTTACAGCTCTCAACTGTTAACCGTGATCCGCCGGAGGTGTGACACAGCACGTACTATAAGATGTTTGTCCGCTCAGATAGTCAGTTGTTTTCCTCCCGCATCAGGAGATAAAATATATATCTGAATAAAGTAATATTCCCTCGGATCTGATCCCCAAAGATCTCGCCTGATTTGAGGTGTTCCTCCTGACTTTTCATCTCAAGCCGATCTCCACGGCAACGGAAGTCCTACAGTTGACATGCGCTGCTCGGAGTTTCGGCGTTATACATTGCATAAAACAATATGACCAATATGATTCCTAAAAGTGCGGGTCGAGTCATTATATCGTGATATACGTGATATTAGCATTTGCTAGATCCTGTGTTAAATGTGACGATTTTAATCAACGTCACAAAACACTGTTGCAGAAACTTATAAAACAGGGCTACACCACCAAGCGCCTCCACTCAAAGTTTCTCAAATTTGGCGATACATATCGCATGCTGATAGCAAAATACGAGCGTAGCGTGCAAGATCTATGGCGTTACGTTTCGTAACTTGTGTCTAATTCCGCTTAACCCGGGGCTAGGGGCCGTATGAACCCATGTACTTCAAGATCCTCATGGTACTCATATGAACAGTCACAATCAAAGCGTGACTGAGATACATCATTCATTAGATGACGACTTTACAACGAATATTATGGATTAAGAATACTGATCAGCGATACGGATTTGATATTTTTGGAACATCATGATGTCTTGCCGGCATCATTGAAAACTGTTGACCGCTTCTCTCTTGCAGGAAACAAGCCTATGTTTATGTATACTATGATTGTCTTTTTGAATTTGGTGCTAATACTGTTATACGGAATATGGAATAGGTCTTTGGATTATGGACGCGGATATTCTCTAATGGACGACGGCTGGATTATGAATGACGGACTAGACGCTTGTAACTATATCCTACATTTCAGTACGAGACCGTGCCTGAGTATTCAAATTCCGGCATCAGCTAATCTCTCGTGGTGCAACACTCGATGTTTGCATACCAGGACACATACCAATCTTACTGCACAACTACGTCACATCATGTGTTATAAGCAGGGAGATGGTGGCCAATGCATTCTAGCTAGTCTAATGTCAGGATGCAGACTTCCAGTTCATTTGTTCCTACTTCAGTTAATGAGGACTGAAAGCAGTGTGTAGTGACAACCTTCAAACAGGGTTATCTTTCCTTCTGCCGGTCGATCGATCATGCCGTCATTCAATTTACATGTAGCCCTTTACCAAAACATCATTTCACACCATTTGAATCTTACAAGCCAACCAGTCCTTATCAGCATACTAAATTCTGAGATATTTAATTTTGCAGATGTGAATGTGCCGTGGGCAATAATTGATTCCGAAAAACAAACATTTTTTCAAACAAACAACCGTTAGCTTTTATATAGTGTTGTTCTTGTTGTTGTTGCTGTAGTGAAGAGATGATTAGTTATTTAATTACCGATAGTCACCGATTGTTTGTTTTCTTTTGTCTGCCGAATTTCCCAACTGCGTTGCAGTTGATTAATTCTGGTTAATTCAAGTTGTTGCAATACCGAGCAGTTCTGATAATCTCGCACGTTTAATTTTCGTCAAAGGCCACAAGGCTTGGTGAAGACCGACTGTGCAGAGAATGCCAGGGCCTTTTTTCGCCCAACCTGTAACCATATCGGTCATCTATACGCGGTAAGACTGACCCTGGGATCGTGTGTATCCATGTTCAGCCTACTTTCGGCAAATGCAAGAGGGAATTTCCAGAAATCATTACCACGTGACTTCGTCAGCCAATCAGCTAAAGTCTACCGACGTAACCCGAATATAGTTCGCCATTTTCGAGTCATGTGATGAACTACTTGTTCAAAATTTCAGATCCACCACACCTCTTGGATGATACGAAAGTTATACATACCTATATATTTTGTAAGCCCAGGCAATATCTGTTTCAGAAGTGGTATGAAAACCTGTAATTCATCAGATTTCTCGAGTCTGTTCTCCGCCGGATGAAGGCCGAACAGAATCCGGTAAAGTACCGGATATCGCTCCGCAATAATGGAGACGCACGATTCGCAAGCCATCTTATGCATGTTATGGATGGCGAAGTGTACGCAAATGTTTTTCGCCCTGTATAATTGAATGACGACATAGTCGATCGACTGACGGAAAGGGAGATAACCCTGTTAGGAGGTTGGTGCAGTGAGTGAAATCATTGTCCAACTCAAAATTGCCAAAGTCCATGCTGAGAAATTGTGGCCCATTATCGTTCGCCACTTCATGCGGCATTCTACATAGTCCATGAGCCAGGCAAGATGTTGGTATTATCTCGGCCGCCAAAATTTCGATCTTTTATTTTCGTTACGTTTACATAAGAAGGGTTTTTGATGTATGACAGACCTTTCGAAGTGACAGCTGAAGCTAGATATAACAAGCGCTGAATGAGCGCACCGACCTCCGTCGAGGCAACTGGGTCAGTAGGGGAATAGTACATCACTGAATAACATAGGGCCGGATGCCAAGCTCAATTTTGCATTTGTTGACGTTAACTTCACCAATGGTAATTAACGTGAGATTGAGGGTTCCCCACTAGCATGTCCAGCTAGGGATGTTTATTATGCAAATAATATTTCTTTGATTTCACGTGCTTGAAATATTGGGGTATGGAAAAGAGTATATTGATGGAAAACCTGGAATACTGCTTAAGACATTAGGCCCCTTCCCACCCACACCTCCCCATGAGAGGACACCCCCACCCAAATCAACACGTTAGCGGCAGAAATGAGACCCTGTGTGCCTAGTTTTACCAACTTGCTTGTGATTTTATGCTATAGGCCCTACACATCAACACTTCATATTTTGTATGTGTACAGTATAGCATCCTCATTGACAGAATCCTCTACAAAACACATCTGATTTTACCGACATTCCGTTCTGATCTGTCTCAGCATCATGTGCTGATTCAATGAGCTCGGAATAATTTTGTATACTGGTGTTACAGGTCACCTTCACCATAATGTATCAATTACCATGGACTTGTACATGTATCACATTCATATTGAATGGTGATGGCTGATGAGAATATTGCCCATATGGAACAAATGGCTGGATTCCAGGGAATAAAAAGTTCATGTTAATCATAAACAACATACAATTAATAATACTATCAAATAATTATGTATATTCCTTGTCGACATCAATATAATACAGACAATATTATGACTGAATCAGGGTAACAGATATCCAAGGGTATATATGTCTACACTAAACTGAAGGAGATCCATGATGCGTATTATATTATGTTGTAAAACTTCACTTGCTAATCTCGATTATGTTGCTTATTGTGAAAATAAATGAAGTTATGAAAATAAATTTAGTATGATTGCCCATTACCCTCAAATTAGAAATATCTTCAGCAACTAAAGTTAAGCCAATCATAACAATATATAACACCATGGTATTGTTTTGATATCACCCAGGTATTGATCTTTGATTAAGAATGTAATGAGATACATATACCTGTTCTTTGTGTTATTCTGTATGCAGTTCATTCTGTATGCATTTTATACATGTACATATACCAGAAGTGGAATTGAAATTTGAAAAAAATAATCAAAATATGTTCGGTTTTTACCTCTACTCAGCTAAATCATTTCAGACACATTCAAGTCCTCACCTGGTCAAGGGAGATAATTTTGTAAAAAAACAACAACAAAAAAACAAGCATAGATCCACACTGGGGCAGACCAGAAAGTTTTATGACCTTTGATGATATTTGTGGAGCATGCTGCAGGACTTCAACTTTCATGAATCTGATATTATCCACACAATCCCATTCTACATGATATTTTTGCCATAGCACCGATAAACTAGATCCCTTCATTTATGTGGTCTAGATCCAGGAGCTATTGGGGGCTGCAGGTTCTGTAAAAGTTAGATCCAATTATTCTGAGAGAAGGAATGAAGTCCGACATGGTTGTTTTAAGTTAAAACTGGGCATCCTTGAAAATGTCTGACCGATTGACACATGTATCACTCTGCCGGTCATCATTACATGCGTAATGTTTCTTTCCTGAGGAATCAGCTGATATCCAATGTGGGGGGGGGGGGGGCTTGTGGCTAAACACTGACTCTGATTTTCACCACCCCTGTCATTTCACACCTTTCTGACACAGCTGAACCAATCAATAGTCTCTTTTGGTTTTTCCATTTCATCCAGTACATCCATTGTGTAACAGTCCTGTTGCATCTGATATCAGAAGTGCTAACCCTGCAAGTTGGAATCAATTGTATACATATTTAATATCAAAACTCACTTCATTGAAAATGTTGATGGCCTTCATTATATTTCATTCTTTCGTCATACACAACAAGATGAAATCCATCATACCAGTTCGCACCTTTCATACGTGTACTTAATAGAACTGGAGCCTGACCATGTTACAAGAATTTGCAAAAGTATGAAATGAGAACTGAGTACTATGAGAACTTAATCCAATCTATGAGTGATCAATAATATGAATTCTGAAGAACGATGATGGATCTTGACCACTGGTTGGATTGGAGTTCATGTTAGTGGCATGAGCATGATAATAATCCAGTCTATCATAATCTAGAACAGGATTGTTTATATCAGTAACTTCTCTATGGAGCAATATTTTGACAAACGAAAATGGCGAAAATTAGATAACAAGAGAGAATATGTATACTGTGTTTGGGGAATATTTCTGCCTCCCCAATGGAAGGCGAAATTTGAATGAATGGTCTGTGTTGTCAGTGTGTCTGATGTCCCCCTTGCAAAGACAAGAAAATTTTCTATGTAATTTATTATTTATTGATATATTTATTGATTTTCTTTTTGTCTAATTGTCTTCTGTTCAAGTCATTTGGCATTGGTAAAACCTGAAATGTATATCATGTCCTCCTTATTTCATCTAGTGATACTGTCTGTTTGGTTCCAGATCACGGGTCTGAACAAAGCATGTGAAATGTGATCGTATGGCAAATAAATGCCCAGTGGTATGTGCAGGTCTTAAAACTAAAAAAAAAAAAAAAAAAAAAAAAATGAGAAAGGTTCCATCCATGCTATCAGCCGAAAATGTGGAATGTAGACACTCCTTTGTTTCAGCTACAATTCAGAATAAGTTTTCAGAATATTATCAGGGTTTAACAAGCAAATTATTCTTCATCAACAAGTGTCACAGCACACAATGTGGATGTCACTAAACTGTTAGGATAAACGAAAAGAAAAGTATATGTATATTATTTATCAGCTTTATTAAATAAGTTTACAGACTCACGCAGGTAGATCAATTTGGTGCTTCTGCAAAATCAAACCATTATTCAACTGCCAAATGCCAAGATAAATAGCCCCCCCCCGGAAATATAATTTATCAGCAAAATTTAGAATAACGGTTTTTAAACAACCAGGCTGGTGGATATCATCAACTGAAAGAAAACGAGTATCAGTAAAATCAGGGCATCGTCGATTGTGCTGTTGTCTTCCAGCGAGTCAGTCAGTTTGATATGCAACAACAACAACTTAGACTATTTGATTGGCTTCGACATAAGTCATCAGCCGACAAATACTTTACGATATATAGAAATGACGGGTGGTGTACTATGAATCATTGAGTTGTAATGACATCAAATGGCGACAATAAACTTACCAGAAAAACGGCAAACAATCGCATTGTCCGTCTCTACAAGCTGGAGGGCCGCCATGTTAAATCTCTCGGTGGATGGGAGGACAGGACCGGATAGCTCTGGTTTCGAGATTGAGATGGAACCCGACTACAGAAGCAAGGCCCACTGCAATGTATTGCAATGGGGAACCCCATTATTTCAATTGTGTCCAAAGAAAAGTGCCTCAAGATTTCGTCGGGAACCATGACGATCCCTATTGGAAATACTATGAGTCGTGGGTTCCCCATATGACAATTATTTGGCGGGAGATTTCACGTTGCGCTCCTAGACCTCCGTCTGATCGACGGAGGTAAAAATACAGGTAATTTTGAGCCATTTTTGACGCTAAAAACAGCAGGCCTACGGGATACTTTCTCAAGCTGTCTATCGTCGTTATGATCACTCATAGTTTAGAAAATTCGTCTATATTCACGAAACCCAGTAAAAGATATATTTTCGAATGCAAATAACACTTCATGAATTTTCCTGTATTATGACAAAATGTGGAGATACAAGTAATCCCACCTTCACCCCTCCCCTTCTACCTTTCTCTACTTTGAGCCGTCGATTACATTTGGCAAATTTCGAAATTTGTCTCTAATTCCGCTTTACCCCGGACTAGGGGCCGATTGAGCGCCAGGCGTTTTGCATCTCAATGGCGTTCGAATGAACAGTCACAATCAAAACATGACTGAGATACATTATACCCTAGACAACGAGTTGGAAATTCATCTGGATAACGGAAACTGGTCAGCGCTAAAGATTTTATGCTAAGAACACCATGATGTCCTGCGGTGTTCATTGAAAATTATTTCGCATATTTTGTGTGTGTGGGTTTTTTATTTTATGCATATTAGGAATTGATTTTAGCTCCCGTACAAAAAGCTAGATATTTCGATTATTGACGCGGAAATTCTTTCGTGGATAACGACTGATATTGAAGGCGGGATCTGACCTATTAGGAAAAAGAGATCCACTACCTATCCCGAAGGCAGGACAAATTATAGATCCTTCATTCCGTAAGATGGGTCGTTCTGGTTGGTAGAGAAAACCAGCGTCTGTATAGATACAATAGGGAAATAGGGTACCGTATTGCCCAAATCCTGGGTGGAACTTAGGAGTGTGTGATACAATGATAGAATTTGATATCAGGTGTGTAGGATGAGCAACGTATAGGAAATCTGGGTCCAGTGTGAGCTTGCCTCCATGGAGGTTGGCAATATCTACAGTGTTTGTGTCACTCCTAACTCACTATCTTTGATTCAGCGCGTACATAATTTGTGATTTTGATGAAAGATGTGTCCCAGAAGAGGCAACAGTCAGGATACAGATGGTTTGCAAAAAGGCTACGGTTGAGGAAAGGAGCGGTTGTGAGTTCGGAATGTTATATGGCAGGTGGGAGCAGTAAAGGTACGTTTTACGCTACAAATGATATTGGTCGTTCAACACCTTGCACCAACTTCGCTATAGCCAAACCAACTAGTGTATAACCATGTACATGGACTTAAAGAAACTTCAGCCAAAAGTCAAGAAGACGATCCTTCCTTATCCTACTTAGTCTATCACTGCATCAAACATGTAGGAAATAAACTGGTGTAAATAAGTTGCTTGGAGGAATAGGCAAGAGCATTGAAATGAGTATTATGTGGTCCGAAAATCAGTTTTCAGTTCGTTCTGTGCGGTCTAAAACTACGAACACGCGTTGATAGACATGGTCACTTAATTTGATATTGAAATTTCTGATGACCAACCTTTCTTGGATAACTTTTTCCATCTATGCCTTGATCAGATGATCATGAAAATAGTCTGTTCAGATTTATTTCATCCTCACGGTATAGACAGAAAACTTCACCATATCGGCTGTTTTGTATACCTCACCCCTAAAGATGTATATATATTCCCCGTACACTGTGTAATTTAGGATGTCCCACTACAGAAAATTGTACATTTAACATGTATGTTAAATGTATGGTGCAGGTATGTGAGAGTCCGAAATTTGCATTCATTTATAATACATTTCCGATATGGTGTAATTAGATATTTATAATAATTTAACTATACAGTGCAGCTTGGAGAGTCCCTAATTTCACCTATATGACATAACCATGTGGAATGTTTCGGGTGTACATTGATTTGATTGGTTGCAAATAGGGGATGAACCGCCGTATTGAATATATAGTTTTACCTGGTGAACGGTCGCATTCACAGACATTTGACTAGTAGGTTGAGAAAAATTAAATAATTGCATTCACTTAACATTTGGATACCATACTGAGCATATTGAGTATGTTCTAGTTTAGTTATATTTAACCCGTGTGATGAAGGATTTTATATAATCGGATTTAAAATAAATTCCAGTCCGTTCGTATATAAGCAAATAAAAATATTTGCCATAGCTTTGCCATACAATGGCCAGGTCATTGGCATATGGACATGATGTATGTAACCACCTTGTGATATATGCTTGTACATACGAGTCTTCCTTATACGTGTAATGTACGGTGAAATCAATGGTTTTTATCTACATTTCACTTGGATTATTAAATCTGTATATTTCTGAAACAATTCCTATATGGATGACGAGTTGGTAAAATTGAACATAACACGCATGAAATTGCTAGGTTTCATGTAATGACATTTTCGTATTTCATTATATTTGCAACGTGCACTACATAGATGTTATATATGACTATTTGCATATGTTACACACGGTTATGATAAATGGATATTTGATAATATTTCCTAGACTATAGAAACGTGTGCAAATTGCAGGATTTGAAACCAATGAAAGGTGCTCGCACATGCGGATGATCACACGTTAATAGCATATGCAAATCTTTTTGCATATAATTTTCTAGGATGGCCATTCGAATCTTGTCGGTTTCATGAACATATATCAATATAAATACTGTGAAACACATGCATCTCTAAATGTTTGTTCATCATATGCGTGACATTTTATTGTATATAGGCCAGAGGTGGAGCAGTTACTATTTATTTTGTTTTTGTTTCAGCATTCTTTGTCGGGGCGCAAAATTGGATAACCGATATATAGCCATGCGTCTGGTTCCTTCATGTCATGATGACCCAGCTTCATAGGCGGGCACTACCGGTGTGTTAGCCTTCCTGCAAACTTTCATCCGCCGTTGAAAGTCCAGATCTACGGAAAATAGATCTGCAATAGCCGCTCCCGATCTTGGCGATAGAGAGCGTACTCTCAGATCTGGTGTTAATCATAATTGTAAAATCCGTCAACTACGCAGAAGAAATCTATCCATCTCCGTCCTCCCCATACATCCAGTCGGTTAGAGACGTGTCAAATCAAAGCGGAAAACGCTGCGTGGCTGGTGATTCTTCTCGGCGCTTATATTAGAAGAATGATAATTCCTCCATACTATGGTCCCCTCACGTTCTGTCGCTCAAATCCACTCAGGAAACGAAGTGCTGTAACCCAAATGTCTTCTTCTTGGTAGGTAGCCCGTAATGTAACGGTTGCGCTGCAGCGACCCGGCTATAAATGACAGACGCGCGGACCTCAGAGAAGACCAGCATAAATGTTCGACAGCTCTCATGGCGACTGGTCCTATTTGTGCTTCTTCCGACGTACATTTTCCGTTTTAAAAGTGGACTGTTTCAGTTCATCGTGCCCGATGTCTACATGATGATGCGTCCATATTTCGTCAAAGATATGCATATAAAAAAATTCACCAAAAGACTCCCGATCGTCTCGTATCATGTAAATAGGCGTCAAACTCGACGATTTCATTTCTATTTTCGACATATTTTTACATACTAAGTGACATGGTGAGAGCGAATGTGGATTTTTGTTCATGTTCAAATTTGAGTGGACAGATGGATAAACCCCTGTAGTGATATTCAGCACTATTGATATGAAAATTGACAGCTTTAAAGTCGAAAAATCTATCGAAAATGAAACACAATATGCCTTGCTTTCGGCGCGTCGAGGGCGGCATGCAATCTTGAATCCAACCTTCGAACAGCCTTGTCTCCCATAATGCCAGGGCCGTAGCTTAATTTGTATGGAAATTGTCTTGAATCATCAGCGCACTTATCTTCAAACCGATCACCATCCCACCATTAATACACAGCGTATAAGTACCGATCTGCCTTCCCCGATATCTCAAGTTCACTTCGGGCACATGATGACTATTGCAAAGACATACTTAAAACTATCACCCCAAAGACATCGAGAGAGATTAGAAAAGACATGTAACTGTTGGTCGACTGCCATTTTATCCTGGTATACCAGGTCCGAGAGGAGAATCGCCGCGCACACACTTCCCTTGGCTAACATTTTCCCTTCGAACGTTTCCCGTCATGGACTGTTTACTTTCCCTGTATTTGATTTTACTAGTATGAGCATAGTTTTCTTGTTTTTTTGTTCTTTTTTACTTATTAAAATGTGTATTTTCAACAAAACTTTTTTTTTATTTCATTACAAAAAAGTTCACATTTTACACATAAATGTGGAAGAAAGTCTGTATGCCGAAGTTAATGTCTGTTTTGCCGCCTGATTATTTATCTTTGTATGTAATTTCTGAGAGGGCACGTAAGTTGATTAGAACTTGTCTCCAATCCTATTGCTATTATTGAGGTAATCAAATATGTTTAAACTAAGAAAGTCTAATGCTAAATTTCGAAATATACTATCAGAATGCAGTGGCCATTTTCCCGAGTCGCCCTATGATGAGGTATTGTACAGTGTCAATGTTTTACTTATTTTGAAAAGATTTTTTCTAAATTAATTAAATGAAGTTTGTTTTGTTGCCGGCTGGTACTTTTCCCCGAATAATATGGAAATTAACTGTTTAGGTTTTACTGTATTCTGTTAAACATGATCATCACAATCTGGATGTATCTGTATTAAATCGTGCTTAAACTAGCATTTAATTGCCCCGGTATTTCTGCTGCTGTCAATGATACATCTTCCCATCTGGGTTGAACCAAAGTAAAGGACTAGGTTATTATGTAATCTTCATTCAGTCTTCGAATGTGTATACTTGATGTTTGTTTATGGGGGATTAGTCATGTTTATGGAGGATTAGTTCAGTTGGCAATTATTAGATTTTGTCATTCTTATCTCAGCTGAGAATATGCTGGAACAAAATAATCTCAAAATAAATATCTCCCGACCAGGGCCAAAGGAGGTACATGTTCTCAAATGTTGGTGTTATAGAAATACGCCGGGGTTGAATTCAGGTGTTCTATCTGTGATAATTTTGTCTCCCCTTGATTCCCCCGGTCCACCCCCTGGTAAAAATGAACAGTCCCTTAGCATATTTTTACAAGGTTCACGATTTTTTTTTGAATCCCCAGAACATTCCAGTAAACTACTGACTGTATGTTAATTGATAGACGCGGGGACCTCAGTGAAGATCATCATCATCATTCTATTTAAATCCACTCATGACTAAAGAGTAAGATTCCTATTCAACAAGTCACTGATGCTTTCGAATATTTGCAATATAATTACCGTGTATCATTTCGACAATTAGCATGATATTGGATATTCATGTATATACCGTTTCGTTGCGTGTCTATACTCCTGTGTCGCCCCTGCTCGGGTGTGCCTGTCGTTGGCAGGGGGCTGGACTGTCTTCCACGATATGGCTCGCCCTGGTGGGTCCATGGCCCAGGTTGGGGTGTGATTGTCGGTAGAAGATGGGAATGAAGCCATCTCCGGGAAGTCAGGTTTTTCGAAATATGATGAAATAGTTTTTGTCATTTTCTTTGTGTATGTCAGCTTTATTTTATTATTATACTTAAGCAACATTGATTGATTTACACACAAACAATTATTAATAAACAATGAATGCATGAATCATAATCGCAACTTAACTGTGCATCATTTCGACAATATTCACTTGGCGCAAATTGTACATGTGAATCTCACTCTACGAACTTTGATCTGCTTTTAAATGTGCTACAAGTTATCTTAATGATAGTGGATGAAAAGTAACTGTACCCTGAGTGCATGTTATTTTAAATTCTATTTACCCTTTTTTTTGCTTAAATTATAAATCATGTACGATGAACAGGCTACAGAAGTAATTAAAGATCATAATATCATGGATTCCACTAAATCTGTAACCAAAATGTAATTCCGTCATATAATTCAAAATCTCGGTTATGTCATTCCCGAGCAATTTCGCCCATGTTGTTGACCAATCATTCTCGCTCTTTACATTCAATCGATTATACGCGCATTACATGACAACAGAATCCATGTGTTTGGGTCTGTCCACAGATTTTTTTTTTTTTAAAGTTGAAATTTATAAAATAGGAAAAATCACACTTCCTTAAAACATGGACGAAAATGTAATTCCGTCACGCAGTTTTGCTTAACCACATTCGTCAACTTGAAACTTTACTTGACAGAAATGAGAAATAATGTAGTGCAGACTCTCAGGATTCGAATAAAACATCATCTGAAATGAGAAATATTCGAGCTTTTACTCTCTAAAAACAACCACATTCTGTATACCACAGGTACAAGCGCTGTAACAAAATTGAACATCTACAACCACTGTGTAACTCTGATACACAATTTGTGTAGAAAAAGTACTTCTGATACACAATTTTTGCAGATGTGCAATTCTGTACACAACTGTTTTTTTCAGAGTATGGAATATGTATGTGTAACCAACACGTCTTCATAAAGCCCGGCGCACACTGGAGCTATCTGCTTAGCCAAATTTCATTCGTGCACGATGGCGTAAGCAGATAGCTTCCGTGTGCGGGCAACTTTATGAAAGTTTTTGGTCATTCGTGTCCTAAAGGCAAATATCCAACGTGTTTAATAATTTTGGACACGCGTAGAAGAAATCTTACAGTGCGCGCTGAACGAAAGCTATGAGCTTACGCTTTTTTGTTAGAGCGCATGCGCGAACGGGTATTTGCGTTTTTCATCGGTGAGAATATGCGCGCCGAAGGACAGCGGAAAAAAGAAAGAGTTATAGGGAATAAATATTGAGTTCTTCAAGAGATAAGTTGAGTTCCCAAATAATATGTTGAATTCCCGTGACAAATTATCGAGCAAAATCGTTGTTGTTGCTGCAACCCACGAGTACTACCTATTGCGGGGGCAAGTGAAAGTCGGAACAGACAAGCGCAACGTTCATGAAGTCAGCTGCCCCTGTTGGCAAGCACGATTTTCTTCGGATTAAAATACTCACTGAAAAGGTTTTATTAAGCTTTTATTCTCCGAAACAAAACAGGGCGACAAGGAGATAATAATCATTTTCATGTCACCACGCCGCCGGTTCACGCACGCGCTCTAACAAAAAGGCGTAATCACATAGCTTTCGTTCAGCGCACACTGTAAGGTTTCTTCCACGCGTGTCCAAAATTATCAAACACGTTGGATATTTACCTTTGGGACACGAATGACCAAAAACTTTCATAAAGTTGCCCGCACACGGAAGCTATCTGCTTACGCCATCGTGCACGAATGAAATTTGGCTAAGCAGATAGCTCCAGTGTGCGCCGGGCTTAAGGCGGTTACTTCACGGTAATTCCGCCACGCGGTATTCGAATATCACGTGATCAGGTTAAAAACAACAGTATTTCCCCTTTTTTTTCTCTCATCCTACATTTCTTAGTAATAGGGCTAGGAAACTGAAATTCCAAAATAGATGTTACTATGGACGAGTAATAACAGAGTTTCAGAAGAACTGAAAACATGAATGGACCAGTGTGGATGCTAAGAATGTCCGGTGGCTAAGATTGGCTAAGATCTTCTAACCCAGCTAGGAAAATTTTCTCCACGTTGGGGACAAGTGTCCGCCCTTAGTTGCAATAGAAAAGTATAAGAGAAGAGACACCAATCACCAGACATTCTTAAATCCATCACACCGGTAGGCATACCTAGTAAATCCGCCACGCTGGAATTCATGATATAGAATAGTTTATTTGGGTAAAAGTTGTGCCCAGCAGGGCTAAAACGCAATCAAACATATATATAAAACATACACAACTACAAACATCAGACAACAGATAAAACACGCATAAATATAAAAGAGTGTCCAATTACCCGACAAATTGATATATGAATATGAAATAACATTGTCTTGAGCTATTTATTCGCTTTATTGCTGAAGTAGCATAAAAAATAATATGTGTTGGGGGGGCGGGGGGTGGGGTGTTCGTGGGGGTTTCGTTCGCTGTCGGTTTCTCTGACCAGAGGTACCGGTATGTGATGTACCGGTACATCGAAGAGAACTTATTGATGACTTGTGTGCCCCACTATCTCCCTCGTTCTCGCGCTACTGATGCGATTTCATGTGACTTTCACACGGCCATTTCCCTTCCACTTCTACTTTCGCTCTGACTCGTGATAGCTTACGTTAAATTTTCTTCTCCATATCAGATCCGAACAATCTTGTTTCGCATAAATGAACAGACCGCATCCAGAGAAATACATTCGGCCTTTACTCTACAGTCCCAAAGGTAAATATATCCGAATAACTTAATCCTGCGATCTGTTGCAGGTCAGGTCAGCTCGGCCTAAACTGGATCAAGACCATAATCTGCATTACCTGATTACCACCTCCTATAACCCACCTAGGTTATTTGTCGATAAAATTATGACTCAATCAAGGTTAGTAAATTTACAAGTACATGTACAACATGTGAACTCTTGAACATGTGTGCGGTTGCAGACCGGGCAAGCCATTCTATCATAACCCACAGGCGAAGTAAATGTGGCATAGGCCTATGCTGTGTTTTGGTTGAATCATTATGTTTCATAATGTCTACACAGTTGAAAATGTTTATGTGAAAGACCAATTGCAATTATAGTAATAAAGATGTGTCATTAACCTGTCCATATGTCGTTTACGTCGGTAGTTATTACACACAATACAGTTGTGCAAACGACGTTCACAAAAATTCTAATCTCGTGGAGTGTGAGTAGAACATGACAAAGTATATCTTCACCCCCTTTATGAATTCCCTATGTTTTTTCTACAAGACCAGACAAATTAGAAAAGCCCACACCTGGTCTTGTTTATATTACTTGGTGACGCCCATATTATTTGAAGTGGATACCGTATCTGATTGCTATTTTTGCAGTTAGAAAAAAAATGTGGGTGAATAATTTAAAACTAGATGTCAATCTGTACAGCTGGAAAAACTGGCAAATCGTTATAATAACAATCTATAGCTATTAACTGACTATTGGCATCGGTAATTAATATACCTAAGAAACAACAGAAACATGTTTAAATCTGTGCCTTTATTTATTGTATGGCTTTCATGGGGAAAAACATCTCCGGTGATAATCTGAGATTTAAAAATATCTATATTATTGCGATTTATTCTATAATATACACATAAATCTATAGATAATCATGTACATTAGTACATGGATACGGTATCATTAACATACCTGACAGATGAATTTAAAATAGAGCCCAGAATTATTTTTTTTCTATCAATGTGACCAAGAATTTCAGTCAAGACTCCCCAATATTCAGAGAGAATGGGGGGGGGGACAAGGACCACTTTGGCCCCCCGGTGTACGGACATTTCCCCCAGTGGACATTTCCCCCACCCAATGTTTTTAGGTTATTTTGAACATAGTTTTTAAATAATTTGGCAGTAACACAATTTTTTTTATATATTTTTTATTTTCTATATTCAAGGATATAAGGATTTCCACATAATGTTTTACGATAATGAGTCACATAGTGATAAGATATTATACATATACACAGTATATATCAGTATTATACAGTCTTATAGCACATTCTAAAACAATATAAAAGATGTAGTATATAGCATAACATTATCTGTTCGGAGGTCAGTGTCACGAAGCCATTTGACATGTTTGATGAGAATAAACTTGAACTAATAGTCAGGGGGCCAGGAGCTGAACCTGGAAAGTGGTTCCAAAGTTTTTTTTCTCAGTATTTTCATTTTATATAGGTATTGTACTCTATGAAACTGCATGATGGCATTCTCCCATCATTGAGCATTTTCATATAACTGGTTTCATATAATTGCGGCTATCGGGACACAAAACATAATTGTTTCATTTTTATACGCCCGCCAAAAGGCGAAAGTATTATGTGATGGCGGTTTCCGTCCGTGTGTCCGTCCGTCCGTCCATCTGCCCGTCCCTCGTGTCCGATCTATATCTGGGACAGTTTTCTATCTAAAGTTCCAATGTTTGACGAGTGGATACCCTACGGGGAGACGATGTGTCGCATACCAAAATGAAGGTCGAGATCAGAGGTCAAAGGTCACTAGCCTGAAAAACAGGAAATCATTGAAGTGTTCGTGTCCGATCAATATCTGTGAATGTTTTCCATCCACATTTTTTGTGAGTGGATATTCTAGGTGGAGACGATGTGTCGCATACCAAAATTAAGGTCGAGGTCGCAGATCAAAGGTCACTGTTCCTTAAAATTGGGAAATCGTTGATCATTGACAGTTTTCTATCTACAGTTCTAATTTTTGGTGAGTGGATGCTCTAGGGGGAACGATGTGTTGCATACCCAATGTAGGTCGAGCTCAGAGGTCAAAGGTCAGTGTGACCGAAAATCAGAAAATCATTAAAAATTTCGAATTTTTTGTGAGTGGATTCAATACGGGGGAACGAAGTTTCGCATACCAAATAATTAGGTCAAGATCGAAGGTCGAAGGTCACTGTGACTCCAAAAGCAGGAAATTATTAAAAATAACATTTTGTTGTGTCAGTAGATACATTAGGGGGACACAATGTGTCACCTACCAAAATGTAGGTCAAGGTCAAAGATCAAGGTCACTGTGACATCAAAATTGTGAAATTGTTAAAAATCATGATTTTCTGAGTCAATTGAGAAATTACGGGAAGCCGTTTTGTCATGTACCAAAATTTAGACCCAGGTCAATAGTCAAGGTCACTGTGACCTCAGAATCAAGGTCAAAGGTCAGTGTGACAAAAAAATCAGGAAATATTAAAAATTACTAATTTTTTGTGAGTGGATTCAATAGGGGGAAATGAAGTTTCGCATACCAAAAGTTAGGTCAAGGTTAAAGGTCACTGTCACCCCAAAATCAGGAAATACGGGTAGACGGTTTTTCATGTACCAAAATTTAGCTCAATGTCAATAGTCAAGGTCACTGTGACCCCAGAATCAAGAAATCTTTAAAAATACTCTTTTTTGTGTCAGTAGGTCAAGGTCCCTGTGACCCCAAAATCAAGAAATCATTAAAAGTCACATTTTCATATGCCTATGTTAGTTTGGAATATTCAGATTTCTCTCCCCTACATGTGTATGGCATTCGACCTGTGGAGTTATCTCCCATGTTTGAAACAGCTACATTTAGTTAAACTGTTGTGAAATAAAAACCATACATCTACTAATTTAAGAGGGGTCCTTTTTATTAACTCAAGAACAAATGTTTACTTCATCACTTTCTTCTTCCTTCATGAAAAATTGTCTCGCCTGAAAGAAATCCATTTGCAGGAAAACTACTATTTTCTTGTGTTTGACTTGTCGATTTCAGTGTGGGATATGTGTCTGCTCTCGGCTCTTGTTTCAATTACAAGCGTCTAGTCCGTCTAGAGAATATCCGCGTCCTAGACCTATTCCACATTCCATATAACAGTATTAGCACCAAATTCAAAAAGACAATCATAGTATACATAAACATAGGCTTGTTTCCTGCAAGTGAGAAGCGGTCAACAGTTTTCAATGATGCCGGCAAGACATCATGATGTTCCAAAAATATCAAATCCGTATCGCTGATCAGTATTCTTAATCCATAATATTCGTTGTAAAGTCGTCATCTAAAGAATGATGTATCTCAGTCACGCTTTGATTGTGACTGTTCATATGAGTACCATGAGGATCTAGAAGTACATGGTTCATACGGCCCCTAGCCCCGGGTTAAGCGGAATTAGACACAAGTTACGAAACGTAGCGCCATAGATCTTGCACGCTACGTTCGTATTTTGCTATCAGCATGCGATATGTATCGTCAACTAGTTACCAAGTGTTGAGCCCATTTTAGTTTATCATTCAAAATAAGATGTGATATATGTTACATTCTCAGAAACACAAAATTGTAGACCTTTCTCTGGATTGCTAGCTACCAATTGGAATCAAGGCTATTAAACAACCTTGAAATTTGGACCCATGTAATTTCAGATATACGGGCGTATATTGAAGCCCCTTTGGCTCTTGTTCCGGGGTTGAGCTAATGTCACATTGAAAAAGAACAATGAGAAATGCATTTTTTCCTGAATTCGGTTGTTCTGTTTGTAACCCAGAGCATCATACAATTTGTGTTAAACATGATGTACATGTATATATTGCCATCTCTGTACATGTATGTTTATATTAATTGTTTTTCCTTGGTTTGTTTGTGCGCATCTTCATCTTCACAAGCCCAAGCAAATCCCAAATCCTCGCAGATGGTTTACCGGGACATTTTTGGTGATTCGAATGAGTTCTTGAGTCAATACTTCTGTTATACAATCTCGTACATTTCATCCCCGATGCTTGTTTTGAATTAGCATGTCAGCAACCCAAGCCTGCTGTTTTGCTTTGACTTAGGATGTGTATTTCATCCCTACATGTACATCAAAGCAGTTCGGCCCATGATGAAATCCAAACCAGTCACATCTCATACCTCACAGTGGATTGGCATAATCAGCTGGCTTAGCACGTTCATTGATTGGTTTGATTTAGGGGGAACCCCTTGACCTATTTATATCCAGAACTAGTATGAGCAACTAACCAAGCCAGTGTATCGATCCTAACAGTTCGGTTGATACACTGGCTCGCGAGGATGCTCTGGAGAGCCTCCGGAAAGAAACGCACAGACTGACTGTGTACACCACCCATGTTGATAACTAAATAAATATTTTTATTGTTGAGCTGTTCGATGAATTAGGAAAATTAGTGTACATCTATTTCTTGCAATTGTTTCCTTGTTCTTGTTTTTTACTAATATGAACCTAAAACTGAACTGTGAGAAAGGGAGATCTCATCATATTTCTCTTCTTGAATTAGAGATGCATTATATACATATGAAATAAATCTTGTGTATGGTACATGTACATTGGTGTTTGTGTCACTTGTGTCAGCAATCAGCAATTGCCGAGGTAAATGTCGTAGCATAATCATTTCACCTCAGCAATATTTAACATGGTGTTAAATAGCAATTATTTTAACATGACTTTATTTTTGCCGATGTGAGTTTTCCGAATTGTGTGGGCTGATTATTTTGACTGGGTATAAAATAAGTTGTAAAACCAACAATAAATAGCTGTCAGACATGCCTGATTAAAATTTGACCTTCTCTTACCCTACTCATTCTCATGGCATCAGATTGTATGCCCTCTGATTCAATCTAATAAAAATTAGATCCTAACTGCTCTCCCATTTGGTTATGCCACATGTAGGATCTAAACCGTCTTGCAGTAACATGAGTATCAGCCAATCCAGAAAACAATACATAGTTCTTTGAAGGGAACATAATGTTAGGGGCTTTTTGGTTGGCTCGGTCATGTCAGCTGAATCCGACGCCATGCGGGCCGGGTATCTTTTGATGTTGCAGCGCTCTCGTCAGTTTAGCACCTTAACGCGCGATAGAAGTGTACTGGTTTTGGGGTTGAAGCGTAGGCGACGACTGATCCTATCTCCTCTCCCTACTGCAAGTAAAGTACTTAAAATACGGCCATGATGTCCTACGATTATTAAATATTCACGACCTGGGCTCTCTGAACACCAAATTTAATTGAAATCTGTAAGGTCCTACATAGCGACATATGCGGCCATGACGACTGTGGAGCAATGATAGGGATTGCCCTTTGATTACTCTCTGATTGCACTGGGGTAAAATCATATCAGGCAGTTCTTGTGTGCATGGCTGTCGGGCCAATCAGCTTCGTCCACTTGTAAAAGGAACGGGGTGGGTTCAGCATGTCACAGCTAAAAAAAGACATACCGTGTGTTTTTTTTGTAATAATTTAGCATAAACCTGTTACGGTAATTCTTTTACAAGATTTACTGAATGCAGTTCCCATCTCTCTCATATGCAAATACGTGCTTCCTGTGCCGACCGAAATCGATATAGACTGAACGCACATGTGGGCCCTATCTCTGCAGAGTGCAATGCAGAGGGTGTTGCACCGACTTTTAGCAGGCTACACACTCTGGCAATGGGAGAATGACCCTACTTTGCATAGTATATTCATGATTTTTGCTTTAGTGCCAAAACGCTGGTGAAGGCACAACATTTTTTATCTACTACTTTTGTAGGGTAGCCTTGTCAGATTAAATGTGCCTATATTATAAAGCTGAATGTTGCTGAACCTTAATTTAGGCATTGAAATGACGTCATCAGAAGTATCAGTTGACTTTGTGACCATACTGTATGTATAGAATGGATGCTGCCTTGGTCATGGTACCCAAGGCCAAAAGATGATGTGCATTTCTTCATTGAGTCGATTCATATTTCATTAATGTTTTCATAATTGAAGATAGACAGAGTGCCGGAATTGACTGGAAGAATTCTTTGGACTATTTGAAGAACTGGGGAGATAATATTCATAATTTTAGCTAAGAATCCATTCATCCATCATAAAAATGGCAACTTTTTGTACTCTTAGTAACAATCACATACAAAGTTTTGTCTATGGAGATGAAAGACATATATTTATAGATTTTGTTTCACATTCTGCTTCAAAAATGCAATATCAGAAGTATTCAACTCCTAGCCGAAATTTGGGAAAACAGCAGAAATATTACACCATTTCACCTTCGAAAATGGCCTGACAGAATCTGGTCACAATTCCAGACACCTTTAACTCTCCCGTAAATTCAATGCTGTTTTATATCATATCGTACTTGATTTGTGGAGAACTTAATTGTGCTTTAATTTGTTTACATGTAAACATTTCATTTAAAAACCACCTGCTATTGCTATGCCTACTTAATTCTCTCTCTCTATTGCATACATGTATGTTGAAGAATTATGTCTGATCCAAGTCCAAGACATGAATGATCATTTTGAATATGCTGATTTCAGACCTTGGCAAGATCACTATACTGTGGAGCTTGTACAATCGTACTGATTGTCAGCACATGATTGAAGAAAAGAAGCTTTCTTATTGGGAAGAACTCCCAAAAATGCGAGCGAGTTACAGTTCGTGTCTTGTATGCTTGAAACAGGGAAAGTAACATATTTTTATACTTATTCTGTAAACTTTACATCGCGGGAGATGTTTTTTCAAAGTTTGTTGATTGTCGATGCGAATTATCTGCCGGGATCGTCAGCGGGAAAATAGGACGCTAGTAATTTGCGCAAACAGTTTGTGTACATGTGAAACAAAATACATTTCTGATGTTGGGTTACATTCTGTCGACAGTTTTATATTTCTTCACAGTGTGTTAGTATTATTTATGAGAAATGATAACATTTCCGGTTTACGATTGATGAAACATATGTAACTTTGTTCATTTATTGAACAGATTTGCAATCGATTGTAGCGCTTTGCAACATTTTTTTTGATTAATGGAAATTACTGTGTAAATCATAAGTAGTTTGAAAACTGCTATATGAAGTTAAAATGCCGACATGGTAGAAAAAAGCTTTGAAAAATGAACAAAATAGTGGTTCGGGAGGGATGCCTGTATGCAGCTGAAGTGGAGAAATCTGGCAGCCACGTCTGACGACGACACGAAATATGTCGTGTCACCTGGAGCGAACAGCTTCGCCAGGCGAACCAAGCGGTAGTCCCCCACGCCTAGCCGAGAGTGTTACCTCTGCAGGTGTTGTGTTAGCGGGCGTCAGCTAATCAACAAGTGTCTGGCTCTTATCATTGCTTATCCAGGCGCGAGGTGTACTCCACAAAGACCGTATTATAGTGTTTTGTTTGTGCATCACGTACGGTATATCTTATGCTATGACAATTTCCTTCACATTCAATACATTGTACAGATATCTGGTACCGGTAGACGTAGAATATAACTTGTTTGGGTGGCATGAAGCTGGAAATTAGTCAGCAAATAAAGACGTTCTTATTGACAAGCACTTCTTGCATAAATTATTAACCGGCCACGTGCACGTTCCGTTACAAATACCCACCAAATTAGTTACAAAGAAGACAATGAAATTCAAACCCATTTTTCATAGTATTGTAAATAAAAATTCTAAATGGAAAATTTAGTGTTTACAGTATTGGAAATATATTAAGTTCAAATGTAATGGCTAAACTGCATATTTGCATCACATACCTATGAAATAGTTCAAATTGAACAATTGAATTGCGATGATAACTTTGTGCATTTGAATTACTGTAACGTGTAATAATCGTAATTTTGGATGTGGTGGTTAAATGCAATTCTTCGCCAGATATCTATCAAATGATAGCAAATAAATCCATCAAAACAAACATTTCACATATACATTTACAGTATTGTAAATGAAACTGTAATGTGTGAAATGATTTCATGCGTAGCTACCATCATAGGAAATAAAAATGTAATATTCACCATACATTCACACGTGTATGTGGAAGAGGTAGATATAAGTATTCCTTTTGAAATGTTTTAATATGTACCTAATAGCGTAGCAAATAAAATGGTATTATACCCCATACATTTAAACATCTATGGGGTAGATGTAAATTTAAATATTTTTTTTGAAATGATTTAATATGTACCTACCATTATAGCAAATAAAATTGTAATATACACCATTCCTTTGCGCATCTGTGAGATAAATGTAAATATAAGTATTCTTTTTCAAATGATTTCATATATAGCTACCAGCTTAGCAAATAAAATGGATTTATACACCAACATTTACACATCTAGAGGATAGTTGTAAATATAAACATTTTATTTGCATTGTTTTGAGATATAGATGCCATAGTTCGAAATTTACGGTTAAGTTTCTTCTTATTTGCCATATATATCACGCAATGGTCAATATAACTACAACAATTCACATATATTTATTACAGGTTTGAAAGTATAATAGTGATACAGTCATTTAGTGCAACACATGGCCTTTCCAACAATACCAAAATATCCCATAATGTGAAGTACTTTATCAAATTACATGATATTTTCTATCTTTACCCCAATTCCAGAACTGTGTTCGTGCCTGAGAATTTAACCACATTTCATTATCTTTACAGCACCTAAAACTTGTTTTCTCGCAGACGAAAATGATCTCGATCATCAGATAGGCATGCCCAATGTAAATCCTGACGTATTTAGCAAATCTAATTCGATCATTTATGATACTGATCACAGAGTCGAGAGGAGGGCGAAAATATCATTTTGAACAATGTTGACACATTATGATAACATCATGCAGTCATAATCACAACAAACATGTTTAAATGTCACATATTCATTTAGTGCTTTATATCACCTTTCCAAAAGTATCAAATATGCCATACATTAAAGCACAATGACTAGTCATATGGCGTTTTTTCTATTGTATTAGTGCTTGGAAACTCGACCAACCCTAAACTTGTTTTCACGGGGATAAATAGTGATCTCCAATCACCAGTAATGCATGGTCAATACATTTCTATGTGAAATGAGCCGGAAATGTGTGATTATTCATGATATTGATAATGAAGTTCAGAGGAGAGCGAAAATGTCATTTTTGACAATGTTGTTCTATTATGATGTCTCTGTGACACCATTGTAACATCATAATCGCATCAAACATGTTTAAATGTGACAGTCATTTAGTACATTATATAGGCTTTCCGAAAATACCAAATATATTACAGTTTCAAGCAATTCCCATGGCGATTTTACTATCTGGACCCCATTTCAAAAGCTGTGTTGTAGTGCTTAAAAATTCGACCATGCTGCATTACGCTGACAGTCCATGAAACTGAAGATAAAACATAATCTCCGATCATCAGTAATTCATGCCCAATACATTTCTAGGTCATTTGAACAGAGATAATGTGATTATTTATTATATATTATATTGATCATAAAGTGCAGAGGAGAGCGAAAATTTCATTTTGAACAAGTCACATCATGACGTCTTCATGACATCATAATCGTCTCAATCATGTTTAACCGTGTGATAGTAATTTAGTGTGTTATATAACCTTTCTAAAAATACCAAATATGCCATAATTTGAAGTATTATAACTATTCACATGGTGCTCTGCTATCTATATCCTGTCATGGTATTGTAGTCTATTATTAGACATTGTGGATGTTTCTGGAATATGGGGCTGACGCAAGCTTGATTACGTACTATTATGTCGGTCAACCACTTAGAGCTTTCTGGGAGAATATTGTAAATTGTATCTAGGTCAGACGATGCGGTAATGCTGTGTGTTCTAGAAGCTTCTTGATTGGCAGAATGATCTGGAATGCCTCATAGAGTATAAATAGCGCCTCACTCAGTCATTCAAGAGGGAATTCAAACTGGCATTTTATGTGGGTCTCTTATACTGTGTTATTATCTGGATTTACCTTTGTCTGTATCTACGGACTGCTGGATTATTTACTTCTGTGGATTAACTGTTGGCTGCTGCATTATCTACGCTATTTGCTAACGGCTATCGGATATTAGACATTTACTGGGATTGTGTGCAGCTGAGCTGTGTTGGATTACCATTATTCAGAAGAGTGATTTGTGCGCGTCAACAAGGACTGTGAAGTAAACACCGGTATAGCATTGAACAGTAAGACTATTTCATACGTCTATTTGTTGTATTAACCTTACTTAAATTGTATTTGATTTTAGTATTGTAAATAAATATTTGATTGTTAATCCATGACTTCACACGTCTTTCTGTTACGGTAAAAGCTGACGTAACAATCCCCATTTTCAGAAACTGATTTTCGTAAGTCCCATATATCCCAAACGCCTCATGGCCGGAGTGCAAACAAGTGGTTTTCAACTTGGCATATGATAGGCTGTCAGAAATATATAGTCGGCAAAATTCTCCAATGGGGGGAGGTGAACCTATTGTTGAATCACGGTCTGCTGGTACTGTTTGACGTAACTTGCCCTGGTACTGTTTGCAAGGCACCGCCCTGCTAAAGGCTTGGTACTACCCGTCGCTGCCCAGCACGTTTCGGCTCTAATGCGTCTGCATTATATAATGATTATAGGAAGTTATACAATGCCAGATAACTGGCCTCATTCTTGCAGCAGTCGTGCATCTCTTCTCGGGCATAAGACTAGTCCTGATACATATTAGGTATTCCCGCATACCGGTGACACAACTTTGGGGGGTTTTTTTCCTACTAAAGCTAAATCAGAACTACTTGGTCTTACGATCTATGCGTCTTGAATCTTCATCCAAGGCAACTTGTGTCTCAATTACAATATATGCATTCATTCTGGAAAGTAGAGTCCTAGTTACCACGAGTGTTTAGTCGTGGTTCGTCAACTGAAGGTCCTCTGTACTCGTTAATTTTTGAAATGTTTAGCGATCACTCAAGCATTCTCAGTACAGTACCATCTGCAGTTAAATTAAATCTATGCTAATTAAATTTATCTACAAACGCAACAAGGATGAAAAGCTGTAGTGCTATGGCTTTTGAGCAACAGATGAGACATTTTTCTCCTTAGTGCACCGGATGACACCAGGTTAGTATTTCAGTCGGTGGCAAGTTTAGTGCATCTGATAGGAATGGTTGAAAATCCACCGAAAGCCGTTAAAATAAGCACTTGAATTCGTGACAATCATTGATAGAGAATTTCGGATCCTACACGTAGCGAGATAACCTGAGTAACCCTTCTGCTTCGTCTTGTAATCATAACTACAGTAGTAGATCACTTAGTGCGGTGCTGTCTCGAGGGGCCAAATCGTTTGTCCGGTTAGTATTTTTATCATGATCAGACCTCAGTACGATAAACACCTCTGCACAAATTGTGCCAATTCTTTCTAATATCTCTAACTTACTGTTATTTAATCGGGATTGCGAACCAGCACGTTTCAACATCATGAAGATTACGACGACTATCTTTGGAAGCTACTGAGGACCATAGAATAATTTCCGCTGAAACAGCGGGATAACTCGGAAATTCGTTTGGTATCTCTGAATTTCGAGATAGTAGGTCGAATTTCCGAGATACATGTAGCAAATAATATTTCGAGATATTAAGTGAAACTTTTTGTGTTAATCTGTCGAAAAAAGTCTTCTCTTCGTTGGAAGAAGTTGCTGCTTGTCCGGTTTTTCGGGTTTCGTGGTCTTGGAACAAAAAATAGTTTACAGGGGCCCGCCTACTAAAAAGGCGTTTTTGCAATGTCGGCAGCCATTTCCCATGTTGTGTGCCAAATGACGTGACGGTAAAATAAATTCACCTTTTCACATTTGACGGAAACAAAACTATTGGCACGAAATGACTGCCTCTGGTGTTTGACTTTGGTTGAAGAGGGCTAAAGTGGCGTAGATCGGGAAATCTAACTGTAATAATGCAATATGTGTAATGGATTTCGGATGACGTAATCGCTGATTGTTGTATTGTAAAGTTATACTACAAAAGGATTGATTTAGACCTCATGGAGATGTTGGAAGACAAAATAAGCTAAATACAAGCGTCTAGTCCGTCAATCAATATTCAGTCGTCGTCCATTAAAGAATTTCCGCGTCCATAATCCAAAGACCTAATTCATATAACAGCATTATCACCAAAAGATAAGAAAGTATCGTAGTGTACAGAAACATAGTTTCCTGCAAGAACGAAGGGGTCAACAGCTTTCAATGATGCCTGCAACACATCATGATGTTCCAAAAATATCAAATCCGTGTCGCCGATCAGTATTCGATCATTCCTCGATTATTAACATATTATCATATGATCACTATGAGAAGGTGAATATATATAAATATTAATCTCATAATTAATAACTGACCAATAACAAGCCCCTGTGGGTAACCGAAATGAGACACAAGTTGCCAAACGTAACGCCATATATCTTGCACTCTACGCTCGTATTTTGCTTTCAGCATGCGATATGTATCGCCAAATTTGAGAAACTTTGAGTGCAGGTGCTTGCTTTACAAGTTTCTGCAATAGACGTTGATTAAAATCGTCAGATTTTACAACGCCTTTAGCAAATGCCACTAGGTGAGATATGTATACGCCATATGTAGATCCCCCTGAATATTACTTTCCGGAAAGCGATGGTTTACAATTTCGAAATTATAATCATCTCCCTCGTCGTAAAATCGACGAGAGAGAAGGCCTAAATATGATGTGCCGTTAGGGCTACCTGTAGTTTCCTTCAAATTCAGTGAAGGTTATTATATATCCCTCACTGCGTCATTTATATAGCCATTATCCACAATGTTTGGTGAATGAGAAGGAACGGGCTGTGAATTGATCGGTTTTTGAAAGTGTCTGCATATAGTCATATTCATAAGAAAACAGATATAGGTCAGCAAAAAGGGGTACACAATTAGTACCCATTGGAATACCTATATGCTGTTGATATCTTGTGTTGCAAAATTTTATGTAGATATTATTAATGAGAAATTCAAGCAACTCAAAAAAAAAAGAAGCACCCAGTGAATGATATCCCTTTTATTAGGAGGAAGGCAGGTAACTATCAAATGAAGACGAATATTAAACATGGAGAGGTTTACAACAAGTCACACTGTGTCCACTTCATAATAGGACTAGTTCCCAGGGCGTATATGAGCGACAGTGAATTACAAGCGTCTGGTCCCTCATTCATAATTCAGCCGTCGTCCATTAAATAATATCTGCGTCCATAATCCAAAGACCAACATTAGCACCAAACTCAAAAAGACGATCATAGTATACATAAACATAGGTTAGTTTCCTGCGAGACAGAAGCGGTCAGTTTTCAATGATGTCGGCAAGACATCATGATGTCTATCGCTGTTACATATGATATTGGTTGTAAAGTTGTCATAATTTTGTTGTAATGTCTAGTTCATTCCAGCTAATGAATGTATGCGCTTAGCTCATTTCCACTTGCAAACGTTTTACAGTATACAGAGAAGTTCGCAAACTCTATTTACTGAAGGGTTCGTCTTTGCATAACCTGTACCAGAAGTGCTCGTTCGACTCTGAAGTTGCCTCCAAAGATTTGACACAAGATTGAAGCTTCTTCACAATAAACTCGCATTTAGTCGTTGGTAGACATCACATAGTACAGCAGTCCAAATGGTATACAAACATTTCACTTCTAACAATGAACACGATGCGTTCAAAGGAGACAGGGTCTTCTAGTCTAAAGACATGCTATCTCCATTCAGTTTATATGCATATACAACTCAATACGTCATTTAATCACGAGAAACCAATCGAGAGGGAATCATGTCCGTTTCAGAAAGGCTCCCATGGTCAAACACAGTTCATCATTTCCATTTGTCAAATCGAATCCGTATACATCAGCTATATTCATTTCAGAGCAAACCCTGCACATGTAGATAAAGTTAATTCAAGTGCAAGTTTCCATTTATACAGGATGCAGGAAACCTGACCCTAATTCAACCTCTGGTTAACATCTCTGAGGTTAATCGGGACTCCTCTCTGCAACGCGTACATGCACATATTAAAATGACAAATTAGCCAAACACGAGATATATATATGATTTTCTATATAATAACCTGATCAAAATATAAATGAGCCTAAAACCTTCATTATCTCATTCGATATTTTACATACCTCCGTTACCACAAGTTAATTGTTAGTTCTCCCAACAACAATTAACTCATATACTATCAATCAATATATAGCAAATATCATATGGTATCATGCGGGAAAAAGGACTTATAATAGAACGGTTACAACTTAAAAATCAAAAATAGATATATCAGATACCAAAGAATAAAAATGAAAAGATCAATTGACATGTTCCAAATGTTATATTAGCAAGACAAACAAAAGCAAAATTATCAAATCATGAATTAATACTAGGTTAAAATAAGCCATTAAAAAGATGGTCAGGGAAATATGAAACCAAATAAATGCTTTTAAGGCGTGCACTCCTCTAGCATTCATTTGAAATTTCACATACCTTCCCTACCGGAAGTTAGATGATCATCTCGGCCAAAACAACATCTAACTAATTTAGACAAAACCAGTAGTAATTCAGGACTGAGAAAATTCAAACCCACAAGTTGATTGAACTTGGGGTACATCTTGTAATACAACATCATCATTAGCGGGTGATGGTACAGAAGTGGAGCGCTTTAGAGACTTGGACAAACAATGCGCAAAACAACAAAAACATAAGTTGAAACGTTTCATAATCCGGACATTAATAAAAACAAGTATGCATACTAAAAAGAAAGAAACACTTAAGTACATCAGAATGTCTCGAAAAGTGACAGAAATAGCCGCACTATTTTCAACCATTCGTAAAGGTTGTAGGGGAACATACTCCACTTTACGGAGATCATGCCAGGGTGTTGAGTTCAGGTAGGACAAAATGTTAGACTCATTTAAAACTGTAGGAATGTTAAAGGATGGTAAGGCAATAACACTGGAAGAGAGCGATACAGTACGAGTCATAACCTGGACCTGGCTTAGTCTCCAACCTAGTCCGCTAAAAGTACAATTATTTGGACTCAATAAATATAGTCCTGCGGACAGCTTATGGGTTGATGTGGATGCACCATCACAATGTTCAGAGACATCTTCTCCAAAAGTTTGCAAGACAAACTCACCTGGAGCGAGCTTAAATATTTTGCTGGTTGTATCGTTAGTCTGAATCAACTTAACCAAGCACGAATCACTTGGGGTACCGGTCAAGATACTCACAACACAGGGAATATGGTGTGCATCCATCATGGCGTTACCATAGCACACACGAGGTGTCTCACCTGTACAACGGTTAGGGCGAAAATATCACCCTGATCGAGTATTTAATCCAACATGATCAGCAGACAACATAACTTGCAGCAAATGACCAGAATCACCTAAGGACATAGCCCACGATCGTAGGCCGTATTCAACATACGCACCGTTATCAATTAGAGGAAGCATGGCGATATAATTTAAGGATGTAGAATCATCAGCATCTGTCCAAATAGGATGAACCAAAACATTCTGATAATACCAAAAGTAAGGTTGGATAAGCTGGACTCCCGTAGGCACCATCTGTTGTATCTTACGTAATTCAGATAGCGGGAACAATTCTTCAGCGAGGCGACCTAATTCCATGGAAGCATATTGACGCGTATATCGTGAATGAGCCTCGTTAAAAGTACGCATGGTTAATTCCAAGGCACCAAGGATTTGGTTAAACTTCAATAAAAGGTAAAGACGCTGTCATTCCTGCTGTTGCGTCACCTTGACGTAATAAATAAAAGAGTTAACATGTTCAGTAATGTTAACAACAGCTGACGCTAGTTGATTAATCCGATCTCGATTTATGGTAATCTCATCAAAAGCATGGCGTATCCCGGTAGCAAGTTCATTGGAAAAATGGGCAATACCATTAGCAGCAGTTAGCGTAGTTTGAATCAATCGCCGGAGTTGTTCTATATCTTTAGCACTAGCAAAGCCAAACAGGGCGGAAACAATTTCACCTACAAAATCCAATAAACCTCGCCGAACTCTGTTAGGTTTTGGAACATACGAATTAGCACGCTCAGTCTGGTCAACTAGGTGATGGAAACGATAAAACCAACTTAAAAGATCGGTATGCGTCCTCTAATTGATAACGGTGCGTATCTTGAATACGGCCTACGATCGTGGGCTATGCCCTTACGTGATTCTGGTCATTTGCTGCAAGTTATGTTGTCCGCTGATCATGTTGGATTAAATACTCGATCAGGGTGGTATTTTCGCCCTAACCGTTGTACAGGTGAGACACCTCGTGTGTGCTATGGTAACGCCATGATGGATGCACACCATATTCCCTGTGTTGTGAGTATCTTGACCGGTACCCCAAGTGATTCGTGCTTGGTTAAGTTGATTCAGACTAACGATACAACCAGCAAAATATTTGAGCTCGCTCCAGGTGAGTTTGTCTTGCAAACTTTTGGAGAAGAAGTCTCTGAACATTGTGATGGTGCATCCACGTCAGCCCATAAGCTGTCCGCAGGACTATATTTATTGAGTCCAAATAATGTACTTTTAGCGGACTAGGTTGGAGACTAAGCCAGGTCCAGGTTATGACTCGTGCTGTATCGCTCTCTTCCAGTGTTATTGCCTTACCATCCTTTAACATTCCTACAGTTCTAAATGAGTCTAACATTTTGTCCTACCTGAACTCAACACCCTGGCATGATCTCCGTAAAGAGAAGTATGTTCCCCTACAACCTTTACGGATGGTTGAAAATAGTGCGGCTATTTCTGTCACTTTTCGAGACATTCTGATGTACTTAAGTGTTTCTTTCTTTTTAGTATGCATACTAAAAAGAAAGAAACAAGACAGAAACACTTAAGTACATCAGAATGTCTCGTCGGGGTCGCCAATGCAAACGTTTTACAGTATACAGAGAAGTTCGCAAACTCTATTTACTGAAGGGTTCGTCTTTGCATAACCTGTACCAGAAGTGCTCGTTCGACTCTGAAGTTGCCTCCAAAGATTTGACACAAGATTGAAGCTTCTTCACAATTAACTCGCATTTATTCGTTGGTAGACATGACATAGTACAGCAGTCCAAATGGTATACAAACATTTCACTTCTAACAATGAACACGAGGCGTTCAAAGGAGACAGGGTCTTCTAGTCTAAAGAAATGCTATCTCCATTCAGTTTATATGCATATACAACTCAATACGTCATTTAATCACGAGAAACCAATCGAGAGGGAATCATGTCCGTTTCAGAAAGGCTCCCATGGTCAAACACAGTTCATCATTTCCATTTGTCAAATCGAATCCGTATACATCAGCTATATTCATTTCAGAGCAAACCCTGCACATGTAGATAAAGTTAATTCAAGTGCAAGTTTCCATTTATACAGGATGCAGGAAACCTGACCCTAATTCAACCTCTGGTTAACATCTCTGAGGTTAATCGGGACTCCTCTCTGCAACGCGTACATGCACATATTAAAATGACAAATTAGCCAAACACGAGATATATATATGATTTTCTATATAATAACCTGATCAAAATATAAATGAGCCTAAAACCTTCATTATCTCATTCGATATTTTACACACTGTATATGTCAAACAGGGCGAAATTCTATATATTTTTGTGGCCCATCTCATATAACGTGTAATCAATGCGCGTTTGCATTTGTATAATTTACCGACATATCTATAGTGGAAATTAAGAATTTGTATTTAAAAGTTTGTTGTAAGATAAATTAGAGCAATTTAACATCCGATCGGGTTAATATGCCACATTTAAACCTCGAAAACGGGAGAATGGTATACCTGCCTAATAGTTAATATTAATAAAAATGAAGATATTTTTCGCCTTACCCAATAAAAAAAAACACCTGATTTTCCACGAGTGTTATTTTGGGATATTTTTTACAGTTGAATTAGATCTGAAGTAAAAAAAAGGGTCGTTTTGAGAACTTACCGTTATCAGCAGGAATAAATAACTTGGGGTACGTTTCACAAAGAATAAAATGTAAAATGGCTGTCCCTAACGATATGAAGCATTGAAAACGGGCATGAATGTGGGTACCGATGTACCAGTTAGCCGTTGTGCCAGTGACCTTGCAGTAGATGGAAATACAAACGAGTCGGGAGTTTATGAAACTTCCGAATTGAAGAGCGAAAGATCGCCAGTGAATAGAAAATCCCCACAACATCCTCCGTCCCTTGTGCACACGTTGTATGCAGGGGGCATTAATATTCACAACAAATAAAAAATACCACATCTATACCAAACAGATCGCATCCGGTCATAATCAGTCAGGATCACCCCGCAATCAACATCGCCACCTATAATAACCAGATCCAAAAGGGTAATCCTATAGCGGGTGCCGTTAAAATGTTGTTGAAAATACAAGCGTCGGGTCTGTCATTTATTATTCAGCTATCGCCCATTACAGAATCTCCGCGTCTATAACCCAAAGACCTATTTCATATAACAATATTAGCACCAAATTAAAACAACAACAACAACAACCCTCATAGTATACATAACATAGTCTAGTTTCCTGCAAGAGAGAAGCGGTCAACAGTGTTCAGTGATGCCAGCCAAATACCACGATGTTCCACGAATATCAAATCCATATCGGTGATCAGTATTCTTAGTCATTTTGATTTTCTTTTGAAGTCGTTATCTAGAGAATGATTGATGTCAGTCACGCTTTGATTGCGTTTGTTCATGTGAATACCATGAGGACTTTGAAGTAAATGGGTTCATACGACCCCAAGCTCGAGTTGAAAGGTATTAGATATGAGTAATGAAAAGTAACGCCATAGATCTTGCACGCTACGCTCATATTTTGCTATCAGCATGCGGCCCGAGTGACATATTTGGATGTCTGATCAAATAATCTTGCAGTATTATAATGTCTCTGGTTATTTCAATAACCCTATTTCTCATAAATTGCTCTAGCACCATTGGAGGTATTTCTCAAAATGTTGGGTACATCGAGTCAGGAATTTCAAACTTGAACACACAATAGCGAATTACATTTATACTGTAAATATTTCCACAATAATTCGTGAATTTCCAAAGATTTCTTATCGAGAGAGAGCTTTGATTGGCAGTCTAGCTGCATCGGGCCTTGTAGTATTCGAGTGCCTATGTCCTGTATTTCATAGGGCTAGTCCATCATTGCTCTTGGATATTTGTATCTAATACCGCTCAAGCTGATGCTAGGGACCGTGTGATCATATTCAATATGTACACATGAACTGCTACAGTACAAGCCTGGCTGTGATTCAAATTAGCACAGGGATCAATTTCGTTCTTAGACATGCAGTAAAAATATTGGCCCTTGAGGTCATATGACTTTTTATCAGTACGCCGGAATCTTCTTCCATAACCTGAAATATATGTTACGTTAAACTATCACTAAGGTATGAAAAATCAGGGGAACTTTCACCAACTAAAAACGAATTCTCTCCGAATAATACAACAAAATGTTCGCTGTTTGCGTTGGCTTAATATAGGGAGAATATGTTCATAGTCTTGTATGATTATCGAAACCTTGTATTGATTTGGTTCAGTCGCGTTTCTGAGGGGGAAAGGTTCAACACCAAATGAAAAGTCTCAAAGGCCAGGTCTCCCACAAAAACATAACAATTTGCACTCACCACCATTCTGTCTAGAATGTAGAAGAAAAACAATGCCAAAATTGGATTATTGTCCTACAATATGTGTAGATTGAAGCGCAAAAATTTTCACCGTCAAAGTCGAATCTGCGAAAATCTACCGCAAAAGACGATGCAACATGTATAGAAAGATATCTAAGCACTCCAATGACGTTCGACGAGCAGTTAAAAAAAGCTTGGTATTAACCAATAATAATGCATGAATTGCCGTTATCTTAATTACCAAGGTGCGGTGGTGAGGGCTTACTTAGATAACCGGCCTACATGTCGAACTCCAAGAATATATAAAGACATGTGGCGAGAATTACATCATTGACTACAGTGACGCAAGAAGAGATAGCATGGTTGGAATAACTGTCACGTTGGTTTTACTGACATTATGGTCAGCCCAAGGTAAGTTTGTCGATAATGGGAGGCTTGCATGATAAGACCACAAAATTAACCGGAAGTACTGGGCCAAAATCGGCAAAAATGAAGTTGCAATCGTACAATCTGATTGGACAGATGGTATTGCGCAGGTTTCTCATTGGTTAATGAATTCAGACTCATTACTCTGTGGATCTGAGGTGGATGGCTGAGTCTGAAGGGAATGGCTTAATTACAAGTTTTATCCTTGATCCTTCCCAATATCAATATCAGATCAGTTCGTGAACATAGATTCAGATTATCGATCACTGTCTACTGTCAGGTTTCAGACACCCATGTACAGTCAGTACACAGCAACTTATATTTACCGTACATTTAGTATATTTGTAAATGTTTGAGAGTATAATCCAAATCTATTTTCAAATGCTTATGGTGTATGTATGGAAAATGCTTTTGACCACAAGCCATACATTTATATTTGGGTGGGATTCGCAAACATTTCCGAATATACTAAATAGCTGGTAAATATAATTTTTCCTGTAGTGAATAGGACCCCCTGTAGGATGCGATTGACCCCAAAACCGCATATATCGCGTCATATCGGTTCAACTGATAACTGAGGGATGCTACGGCTCTCGCGAGAGCTCACAATCTTCACTGGTACGTCACTCGAGCTTTAAAGATGTCCACTTGGGGGTCATAATTGTGTAATATGAGGAAAGAACCTTGAAAACAATTACAGGTTTTTTTTAGTATGTATTGTTTAGGCAGTGTTCAGTGGACTGACCATTGCTCAATTTTGATAACCCTGAAAAAATAGGGAATAGCCCTGGTTTTGAATCATATTTGTGAAAAAGTCATATATAAACAGTATTTAGAAGACTTGTACGGGAAATGTGTATCTCTTAAGCTAGGAAAAGAAGATATCCTACTGGGAAAAGCAGGCAAAATCATGGAAAATGGCCGCCAAAGCCAAAAACTAGCGGATTACCTTAGCATTAGAACGGGCTTCATTCCCAGTATCTAGGAACTCCGTTCAAATGCAGGGGAAATACCAGTAAAACTTATCGAAACTATTAGCTTAAAATCCATCCGAGTTGCCTTTTTGACCATATAGGATCAGCCTTGGATACCATTCTGGCTAGATTTCAATGGTGACCGATAAGCTTGCACATGTTACAGTATGTAAATGTATATTTCATGTTTCCGCCTCCAGTGGAAGTCAGCTACCCTGTTTAAATGTTTTCTCGGGTTGAAACACTATCGATTTACTGATCAGCGATACGGATTTGATATTTTTGAAACATCATTATGTCTTGCCGACATCAACAAAAACTGTTGACCGATTTTCTCTTGCAGGAAACTAGCCTATTTTATGTATACTGTTATTTCTTCTTTTAATTTGGTAATAATGCTGTTATATGAATTAGGTCTTTGGATTATGGACGCGGAAATTCTTTGATGGGCGACGGCTGAATAATGAATCATGGGCTAGACGCTTGTATTTTAAGTCACCCTGTGATTTGCAAAGAATGAATGTTTCAGGAAGCAATGTCTCTGTTCCTGTTTTTCTTTTTATGAAAATGTGTCTTTATTTGCAGATTAGAAATAAATGTCTTAGCTGGGTTAAACGATAGAACATGGACATTTATTCCGAACGGACAATCTTTCCTTTCACACCGGTCACATACAGTTTACTGAGAGAGTTGATCCAACCTTCTGATCAAAAACATATATCTTTGTCCTCGAAGGGCGTTTGGTGCCTTGCTTGAGTTCTGTTTCATTTAAACAACCCCAATGACTCCGCAGCTAGGTACATCACCTTTCGATGAAAACTGCGGCCTTTCCGGCCATATACGTATCAGATTCCCGGCCCACAAGGACTTCCTGTGTCTCTCGATCATCTCTCCTTTCTGGGTTCTCTCTCTAATACTACATCTTGTCTCCTCCCTGGGTGGGAAGCAGGGGCGAGAGGGGGCCTTGGTGGGCGAGTGGTCTAAGGCGTTTCGCTGGTGATCGCTAGCCTCACCACTTTGAATGACGGACTAGACGCTTGTATTTTAAGTCACCCTCTGTTGTGAAAAGAATGAATGTCCCAGGAAGCAATGTATCTTTTCCTGTGTTTCTTTTCATGAAAATGTGTCTTACCTGATTGCAAATAAGAAATAAATGTCTTAGCTGGGTTAAACGACAGAACCTAAAAAATTATTCCTGACGGACAATCTTTTCTTTTACACCGGCTCCATAGAGTTTGTTGAGAGTTGGTCTAACCTTCCGACCAAAAATGACGCCTTGTTTGAGTTCTGTTTCATTTGAACAACCCCAATGACTCCGCGGCTAGGTACATCACCTTTCGATCAAAATTGCGGCCTTTCCGGCCATATACGTATCGGATTCCCGGTCCACAAGGGCTTCTTTGTCTCTCGATCATCCCTCCTTTCTGGGTTCCCTCTCTAATACTACCCTAAGCATATTTCCTCGACAGCCGTCCGACTTACAATTGTTACAGTATGTACATCTTGTCTCCTCCTTGGGTGGGAGGCAGGGGCGAGAGGGGGCCGTGGTGGGCGAGTGGGCTAAGGCGTTTCGCTGGTGATCGCTAGCCTCACCACTGAACCGGCACGAGTTCGAGCCCAGCTGGTCCATGTGTGAAAGTCTGTCAGTTACTTGCCGACGAGTGGTGGTTCCGGCTTCCTCCACCGTCCAAACTGACTGTCACCATATGAGTGAAACAACCTTGAGTGTGACATTGAACCAAGTCCCCCCTTCTCCCTAGGGGCGTATATAGAATGTATTCCAACCAGATGTGCTCATAACGCTGATAAATGTCTAAGTATGTCAGTAGCGTAATCTTTCTGTCAGAATCTAGATCCTTGAGCAAATAATCAAATGCCAGTTAAATGTTTTCTCACATTACTTCAGACCTACTTCAGATGCTTAGTAAATGCTGTTGAGCATCATTCGACATAGCCACGTGATATAGAGAGAGATTGGAACAAGTGAATGACATGACCCCACGGTTCCTAGCACCGCCTGAGTGGTATTAGATGCAAATACTTAAGAGCGATGATGTAAAATAGCTCTATCGAGTCATCTGCTGGAAAGCGCTGAAATATGTCCCCGTTAGATATCCGCCGAAACGGGGAAAATATTGATAGAATGCAAGTTCTTATTTAGAACGCATATCGGTGGGGCCCGACGCCGACCAAGCGCTTCATTTTCTCCATGTTTACCTGTCACATAACTAAAATCACAACGATTTGCAAAGAGGGCAAAACTCGGAGACGAAAAGTCTAAGACACATCTGACACTAATTTGCATATGCCACTCAACGAAAACAATAAACAAATGATGAAATTGTATATGGCTCTTGCTATGTGGTAATGATGATATCATGGTAAGGGGCATATAGACCTTAGAAACCCGATATGGATCATGGCTTTCGTCCACGCTTCCAGAAAATTCTCTTCAGTAACTGAGCGAAAGTGAGTGAGTGAATAGAATTTAACGTCGCTTTCAACAATATTTCAGCTATATCGCGACGAACCAACTAAGCACCACCCATCCAATTGCGCTTCTGCTACTTCAAAGAAGAAATCTTTGAAGCAGCATGGAACCAGACCCTATCCACCCTATAAAACACTGGGGACAGCACACAAGACACAAACAGGAAGCTTACATGGTACAATAAAGACAAGTGATATTACAGTGCAAGACATCACATGTTCCTGTTGCTTCTCAGCAGAATGCATTGAATTACAAGCGTCTAGTCCGTCATTCATAATCCAGCCGTCGTCCATTAGAGAATATCCGCGTCCATAATCCAAAGACCTATTCCATTTTCCATATAACAGTATTAACACCAAATTCAAAAAGACAATCATAGTAAACAAAAACATAGGCTTGTTTCCTGCAAGAGAGAAGCGGTCAACAGTTTTCAATGATGCCGGCAAGACATCATGATGTTCCAAAAATATCAAATCCGTATCGCTGATCAGTATTCTTAATCCATAATATTCGTTGTAAAGTCGTCATCTAAAGAATGATGTATCTCAGTCACGCTTTGATTGTGACTGTTCATATGAGTACCATGAGGATCTTGAAGTACATGGGTTCATACGGCCCCTAGCCCCGGGTTAAGCGGAATTAGACACAAGTTATGAAACGTAGCGCCATAGATCTTGCACGCTACGTTCGTATTTTGCTATCAGCATGCAATATGTATCGCCAAATTGAGAAAATTTTGAGTGGAGGCGCTTGGTGGAATAACCCTGTTTTATAAGTTTCTGCAACAATGTTTTGTGACGTTGATTAAAATCATCACATTTAACACAGGATCTAGCAAACGCTACTAAACGAGATATGTATACGCCATATGCAGGTCCCACTGGAATATTACTATCCAGAAAGGGATAGTTTACGATGTCGAAATTGTAATCATCTCTTTTGTCATAAAGTCGACGAGAGAGAATGCCCGCTTCATTTTTATAGAGATAGAGATCTAAATAAGACGTGCCTGTAGTGCTATCTGTAGTTT